>QGSO01000140.1:1467720-1663974 GCA_011037825.1 Carya cathayensis | reverse complement strand
ATATCCCAAATACTTGAAACATATTTCATACATAAAGGCATACTAAAAAGCCGTGATCACCACACTAGTCTAAAATGGTTGTGATCAAAAGAATACTTGAGATACAAATCCAAAAGTACAAGTATTAACCTAAGTTAAATACTATACCATCATCAACATCGCACCGTAGCCTAGATGACCGTATTCAGTTGGTCAGATTCCAATTCTCCTTTGGGTCCTGTAACAAGATCTACCATTCGGGGGGAATGGTAGTTGGGACTACCACAGTGAGATTTGATTACAAATCTCAGTAAGTTAACATAAAACTCACACACAGGTTAAAAATGCATGCATGGCAGTAAAAGCATAAATGCATAAGTATAGTCATACATAAGCATAGCATAACTTGACATATAGCATGACTTAACCAGAACTTAAACGTGAACTGAACTTGACTTAACATGGCATAAACTTAAGCTTAAAACATAACCTGAACAAACAACATAACATGAACGTGAAACATAACATGGACTTGAAATATAGCATGAACGTAAACATGCATAACATAAATAAGAACTTGAAAATAACATAAACTTGAACATAACATGACATGAACATAACATGTACGTGAGCATAACATAACATGGACTTGATCTAAAACTTGACTTATCATGTATTTGATCTGAAACTGGACTTAACATAAACTTGACTACACTGAGAAGAATTAAGATAGAATATTATTTTATAAACTAAGGTTTATAAAATAATATTTTCTTCATCATTATATAAAATGATAAAGTATCATTAATTAATCAAAGTGCATAAAACACTTAAATTTAAATAAGAATTTTCAACGTAAAATTAAACCTCTTAATATCTTAAAACAATTAAAATATTTAATCTAAATAATTATCCACAATTATAATATTTTCAGAGCTCACTAAATTATTATAATTGTGCTACTTTAAAAACAAGCTTATCTAATACTTTGAAATTCGATGGATAAGATCCGGGAAAACGCCATCGAGGTACAACGCTTAGGATAAAACTGTTCATGATTTTGCAGCTGTCGGTGAAGAACAAATTACGTGATTTACGGAAAATATAATCTATACGCGTGATTCCAGATGAGGGTAAAGACGAGAGAGATGGTGACTGCTGTCGGGAAATAATCCCAAACTGATAATTTTAGCGGGCTGTTACAGTATTCTTCCGCTATAAATGAGGGCTATCAATAAAATTGGAATACCATCCTCTTAAATATATATATTTAATGAAAAATAATGGATGCAACCACCTGGTACAAACCGGCTCCAAAAAGTGAAAAAAGTTCTGACAAAAACCAGACTCCAAATAGTCAATAAGCCCAGCACCACCTTATTGATATGTTGGCTACTGTGCATGATCAGTCTCAAAAGGGGTTATGAGAATGGCGGTGTTTGCAAAGGAAAGAGATTGGGATCAATTTCATAGCTCTAGAAATCTCCTTCTGGGTTCTGAAATCTCAATCCTCAAAAGCTTACCCCCAAAATTTGAATCTTGGAAACAGCCCCCATTTACACATCTCTCTCTCTCTCTCTCTCTCTCTCTCTCTCTCTCTCCACCATGACCCTCAAATCCCAATTCTATTTTGCTGTCATCACAACCTTTAAAAAAAAGGAAAATAATGACTAAAAAAAAAGTGACCGTCAAGCCAAAGACCACAAAGAATGGCGAAGTAACCTAGTTCAAGATTTCAGTCTCTTTCAATGTCCCAGCTTTTGGGGGCTGGGTTTTTCAAGTTTTTACTTCTTGTTTTTTGTTGGGTTCTTTGTGTTTTTCGGGTAACATACTTCGTATTTTTATTTTTTTGATTTTTTCTTTATCTTAGGTGAGAGAAAGAGGAATCACAAATGCGGAATCCTGGAGGGTATAGGGGTGGAGGTATTCTTAGAGATGCGAATAGGCATATTATTTTTGCTTTTGTTAGATACTATGGCATCAGTTCGAATAATAATGCTAAGGTCGAAGCTCTCTTGCATGGTCTTAATTTCTGTATACATATGAATATTACGCATATCGAAATTGAAACTGACTCTAAACTGGTGGTCAATTGGTGGGATCAGAACGAAGAGGTCCCTTTGAGGAGTCACACGTGTTGGCATGAGGCTAAATTGAAGGCTAGTTTGTTGATGATGAGGATCTCCCATATTTTTCAGGAAAATGAATCACGTAGCTTATAGATTAGCCAAGTTGGGATCTAATGAGAATGATATTTTCTTTGCTAATAAACATGGTCTTACGAAAGACATTTTGGGCGCTCTTCATATGGACTAAGCTGGATTACACATTATTCGACACAGATAACAAATTTGTACAGGTTTGCTTTCTTTTATATTTTGTCTTTAATTTAACTAGATTGATTGTTTTTATGCAGGTATGTTTGTCAGTTTTTCTTAATTTATCGTTAATATTGATAATTTAATTCTTTGTGTAATAATTAGAGTGATTATAATAATGTATTCTATATCTGGGTTTGGATTTTATGATTATTTGTAACCTCAGGTATTATGGTTGTAACCATGATATTCCTCCGCCATAAGTTAGGGCTATCAATAAAATTGGAATACCATCATCTTAAATATATATATATTTAATGAAAAATGATGATGCAACCACCTTGTACAAACTGGCTCCAAAAATTGAAAAAAGTTATAACAAAAACCAGACTCCAAATAGTCAATAAGCCCAGCACCACCTTATTGATATGTTGGCTACTGCGCATGATCAGTCTCAAAAGGGGTTACGAGAATGGCGGTGTTTGCAAAGGAAAGGAATTGGGATTAATTTCATAGCTCTAGAAATCTCCTTCTGGGTTCTGAAATCTCAATCCTCAAAAGCTAGCACCCAAAATTTGAATATTGGAAACAGTCCCCATTTACACCTCTCTCTCTCTCTCTCTCTCTCTCTCTCTCTCTCCACCATGACCCTCGAATCCCAATCCTATTTTGCTATCATCACAGCCTCTAAAAAAAAAGGAAAATAATGACTAAAAAGAAAGTGACCATCAAGCCTAAGACCACAAAGAATGGCAGAGTAACCTAGTACAAGATTTCAGTCTCTTTCAATGTCCCAGCTTTTGGGGGCTGGGTTTTTCAGATTTTTACTTCTTATTTTTTGTTAAGTTCTGTGTTTTTGGGGTAAAATACTTCGTATTTTTATTTTTTTGGTTTTTTCTTTATCTCAGGTGAGAGAGAGGAATCACAAATGCACATGGGTAGAGAGAGGAATCACAAATGCACATGGGTTGTCTTCAATCTTCTATTTACTCTATTCAATGCAGCTCCATGTTTGATTACTCTGATTTTTTTTTCAATATATATATATACATATGCTGACGTCAACAAATTACCTGACGGTTAGAATAGCAAGAAATTAACTTTAATGACCTTATAAAATTAGAAAAATACGAAGAAATTAACAGTAATAAATCTGAAACAATTTTTGGTACGAGGAAGCCCTAATTAAAGTTGGCTTTTTTTTATTTTTATTTTCTTTTAGGGGTTTGGTATACGAAATTCATGAGGTTGTCTTGTTTGAATGAGTTTGATTGTGACTCTTTCCCTATCTCATGACATACGCAGTCTTTTATTTATTTATTAATTTAGTTTCAAACCACGTGAGTTACTCCGTCTTCAATTAGGACACGCACTCTTTCTCCAAACAAAAATCTGCATTGACGCTCTTTAATTTCGTGGCTGATTTATGTTTTCGCCTCTTCGAGAAGTCAGAATAATGGAAGGCTTACGAGGGTGATGAGCTCAGATTGTACAAACTTTTCAAAATGTTGGCGCCTTGTCATCGCGCGAATAAAGGAGACGTCTCTTCATGGCTACGACCCGCTGTCGACCATGCCCTAATCCCAGCACCTGCGCACTCTCTTCCATTTATTTCTTTTTCAATTGCCTAATTTGCGTTATACAAGATAAATTGGCAACTTATTTAAGTTTCCAATTTCATTAAATTTATTTGTTGACTGTCTGAATTTCATACGTAAGAGATATCAAAAGATATTTTAAGATGTTGATCATTGAATGCGTCATTTACTGGCTAGTAATTATCATGCCTTCACTTCCCCTTCTCCTTCTCCAGTTACCAAAAGTTATACTGTAACTATTATTGATAAATTCACTTAAAATTCATTATAAAAAGTTTAATTTTTTATATTAATTTTATATTTATCTTTTTTTCAAAAAAATGCAAAATCTTTAAATTTTTAAGATTATAAATATTTTTCTCTAAATTTTAATCATAAGACTGCAGATTAGGAGCTAAGAGAATTAGTAGTGATCTCAATAAATTTTAACTAAAATTTGATTAGAAAATTCATTTTTACAAATTTTAACTAGCCACATTTTACTATATTAAATGATAGATTCAACAAATCTTTTACTATTCTATTAAAATTTTGATTTTTAACTTTTCATTATTTTAATGATTGCAATCGCTCCATGTTAGTTACATTAAATAAGAAACGGGTAAAATCAAATGATATCTGTAAGGGTTAATAGTCCAATAAGAAAAATACCAATAAACAAATTGCAAATAAAATCGCACCAAATAAAGAAAAAAAAATCGCAACCCACGAAAAGAAAAAAAAAAATCACAGCCCACTAAAAATAATAATTGCACTGATATCTTACCCAGCAACCAAACAAAGAAGTGGTAAAAGAAAATCAAACCGAATCCTGACGTTGACATTCGGGAAGATCATTTTTTAATTTAAAAATAATATTTGGTCAGTCCTTTCAGCTTAATAAATTTGGCCAACCATATAATCTAAAGTTAAAAATATTGTTCATTTATTGAGCTCACTGCTGTATTTTATTTGTCACTTTAATTATTTTTAAGCTAAAATTTAACTTTAACTAATCCATAACTAATGCTCTAATTATTATCTGTTTGCATCTAATATCAATCTATGCATTAGAGCAGAAGTTGTATAAAGTACTTTCTAACTGTTTTCCATGATTCAGACTCATGTCCACAATACCCATCCTAGCTATAAGAGGGAAAATTCCAGATGCGTAATATCCAAGGAAACAAATGGTAATGTTTATCAGTCTACCTACCAACCAACACGTAAGGAAAAAACAAGAAAAAAAAGAAGAAAATCAATCACCGTTCTGTTTGGTTCCTATAACCTTCGTCTTGCCAAAAGCTGGATATCGAATTCCAAGACCCCACGTACGCACATGTGGCCAGCAGGACATATTTTATAGAGCCTGCCTAACACAATTTCAGTTTTCAAAAACTCCAGTACCAAGAAATACCCACCCCCACCCCACCATCTAGATCAGTAGAACAAGGAAATAAGGAGGCTGTAGCTATGGTTTTAGCCGCCCAAAGTGAGCTGCCATTAAACGAGAACGACTCACAAGACATGGTTATATTCCATGTCCTAAACGAGGCTATGACGCTCAATGGTTCCTTTGTACCCCGGCAGCACCAAATCAATACGTCAAGCAGCAGCAGTAGCCTAGAACCGGCCCGGAACATTGCCAAGAAACACTACAGGGGCGTGAGGCGTCGGCCGTGGGGGAAGTACGCGGCCGAGATTCGTGACTCGTCACGACATGGTGCCCGTATATGGCTAGGAACGTTCACCACCGCTGAAGAGGCTGCCTTGGCTTATGATAGGGCGGCTTTTAGGATGCGTGGCGCCAAGGCCCTTCTGAACTTTCCTGCCAAAGTGGTGGATGCATCTGCCACCTTGCAAATATTTCATCCGAATTCCAGCATGATGAGCTCAAACAATAAGCAAGATTCAGATTCAAGTATTGGTAGCTCTGGTTCACATTCCGTTGGGACCTCAAGATCAGAATCGGAAAGTAGCTGTAGCACAGGTGGGGAGGCAAAAGACATATCCGGTTAGATTAACCCAGGATAAAGGAGTTTCTTAATAATAGTACTAGTTCATAGTACTATATTTCATGCAATACGAGGATAGAGCTGAGTGAATGCTTTTGATTTTATTTTATTTTTGTCAGTTTTGCTTGATTTTGCCGTCTTTTTACGGGTCCTTTGAGTATATAATAGTTCTAGTCACAGAGATTGTGTTCCTTATAATTTGCTATGCAGAGTGACAAATCATGAACAGAATGTACTAGAAAAGTCATATCTGGTTATTGTTTGGTATTGTGAATGTTAATTGCTTTTGCCATTGGATATGCTTAAACATTAAACTTTTCTGCAAGCTAAGTCGCATGCAAATCGATCCACTAGCGGAAATTACAATTTTGATACCAAAGAATTAATTACCTTGAACCACCTCCTTGTCGGTGTAATTGGGTTATCTATAATTTATATCAAGAGATAAAGTTTCTAGAAGTAAAAGTACACATTTATATATCAACGAAAAATCAATAGTAATAAAATTATTTTTGACTTGATTTATCATGTTCTATATTATCCGTTCGAGAATTACTCTGTGAAAAATATAAACTTTGATCTTGTCTTACAGGAATGAAAGAATATATAGTACTTACCAATTACCATACTTGTGATCTATATATATTTACTTAAATCAAACCAAAAGTCTTATCTATATATTAAGAATCTTCTTTCTCGAGAAAGTCCATGTTGCTACCTACTCCCATGTAACATGTTTGTTTCTTTTCTTTGTTGTATGTTGTTTAATCTTTTGTTAATCATGAGTACTACGAGGGAACCTAATATTCCACGTTAAAACCTAGATAGAAGTCGGCTAAATTCAATCATTTATATATCTTTGTCCTGCTTTTTAATACTTAATTAACTAATGAATTAGTGACTATAGGCCCGCCCAGATGTCTACTTTCTTCCCGACTTCATAGATATTTAGCGTATCGATCGTTAGCGATTATGAAAGTGAAAAGTATTCGTTCAATCGCGGTAACATCTTTACCTCCTTAAAGTAGGGAAGACCCTCATTCCCTCTACGCTTTCTGATCTCTAAACCCTGTATCCTTCATTTACTTTTTACAAAACATATAATAAAAGAGTGAAAAGCGGGTGTTAATGTTATGCTTTTCCTTCGTGTCCTTTTCTTTTCTGCCAGAATTTTCCCCCTTTGTTTTTTTCATTCCAATATAAATTTGGGGTGTGAATAGGTAATCTGGGCGGACATAATTTTGTCAATCGAATTCTCCTACCATCATTGGTCTCTACGAACTTAAGGTAAAATAGGACAGTATTTTCTTCATTTGACTGTCGTCTACCAAAGGACTAATACGATGATCGTTCAATGCCTTTGGCATCTATATCGAGTGACAGTCTCATCTCAAACTGATCACCTTTCGTGATCTTTTTGGGAAATTATCAGGGATCCTAAAAAATATTTTAGTGTGGCTGCGGATTTTGCAGAGTGCTTTTGAATAGAAGTAGGAAGTTTAAATTCACTTGTGTTGTTGGAGAAATGAGCAAGCTAGAGACCTTAGTAGGAAATTATGTTTGGACAAAGTGAACTCAAAACATTTAACTTAAAGTTCGGTCTTGTCGTGCATTTACATACTTTAAATCCACCACTCTGTCCTCAATAATGCTGGTCTATGAGCAACAAAACTTTAAGAGATGAATGCATGCCTAACTAAAAATAACCCAGACAATCTAATTCCCTATTTGGGATGTTGCATATTGCAAAGAATATATCATCTACATGCATCTGTAAATATTATACATAAATACCGGTAATTGGCAATAACTTTCTCTTTTCACTTTCTGTGGGCAACTCATCCAGTCTTTATTCAAAAAGAAGACAGCAAGCTGTCCAAGTAATCAGTCCCAAGGTCCTGAAACTCAACGACATCAAATTCATTCCCTAGTATATTTTCCGTCCTTGTTGTTTTCTTCAATGCCGGTTGTTCAATAATCATGTCAATATCTTGTTCAAACTCCCTCGATGCTGATCTCTTCCGAGGATTGCAAACTTTCTCAGCACTACACCCAAGAAATGTGCAAGCTGGGTCCTCTCCTAGTCCTTGATTTGATATGGAAGAACAGGTCACATGATTTCCTGAGTAATCAAGTCCTAAAGCCTCGGCAACCGTCTCAAGTGGGAAATTGAGATGTGCCTTGAGGCCTCTAATTCTCAAAGCCGCCTTGTCATAGGCCAAAGCTGCTCCCTCTGCCGTGTCAAAAGTGCCAAGCCAAACTCGTGTCCCTTTTCTTGAAGAGTCCCTTATCTCCGCCGCATACTTCCCCCACGGCCGCCTCCTTACTCCCCGATAGTGCCTTGTAGCGGCCTTCTCTGCTCTTGCACTAGGCTTTTGTAAGGAGAAGCCTGTGGCACCATTGCTTTCTATATTGTCATGACAGTACTGATCCATATTGCTTGCAGGGACCACAATCCCATCTAGGAGCGCTTCCCAGGCCTCGGCTCCCATTGATTTTCACCGTCCTAGACTTGGCAACCGTCTTAGAATTTCCTTTGAACCATCTCTCCTGTCAAGACTAGGAAGTTCTTCCCAGGGTCTGGACAATTCGGGTGTATATCTTGTACCCGGACCATCCCCACTAATAAAGCTCGCCCACACGTTTTCTAGAATTGCTCCGGGTGCTGGAGGGTCTTTACAATTCTTCGACATATTTCCAATTACAAGCTCTATTTCCAAAAGCCAAGTAAAGTGGAGAAGAGAAGTGGGAAATCTCTGAATAAAGAATTATAAAGCTGTAGAGCTAGCCGCGTGATATCTGTACAGCTCAGCTATGCCTTTATCCTACTTCATTAATGGAAGGAACCCATTCGGAAACTTATGGTTTCATCCACTGACCAGCTAAAATCAAGCAGGAGAATAGGGTTCAAAACTTTAAACGCAGAGCAGAGTTCAGGTTGTATATTATATGTCAACTATGTTGACATGTGTGGTTGTTCTCATCATGTATTGGGCTTAATCTATGTTGATTCTATGTACTTTGCATATAATATTGGAAAACCTTCCGACAATTCATGATCAATTACATAAGAAAAAGAGAAGCAGAAGAAATGCAAAGCGGGCTAGAGTACATTACTTACATTTCAAAGTTTGTATCAATACACATCAGTTGTCATTACCTTTCCTCAAATGGCAAGCCTACCTGTACACAGCTTAGAAAAGGGCGAAAAAAGCAGGTCTACCTGTATACAACTTCAATGACCTATTATAAATTGTTCTTTCAGCGGATATTAGTTATGTATTAATCTTAGAATGATGCATTTAAATGTTAATTGCAAGGTCAGGTTCTAAGATTTAAGGCTTTTGAGGGCAATAGTCTAAAGACCTAGATAATTAAGGGTCTTTGTGCAAACCGCATTGACCAGTTCTTGAAGTTACTGGATTAACAAGGATAATGCTCGTGTAATTCTGAAAGAGAGTGTTGTGTGGGGATCGTTGATTCTTTGGAAATACACGAGAGGAGAACAGGGGCAGTTTCTTTTTCTCATCCCTCAAGTTCTTAGAATTGACAATCGTGGAGCATTTTCTTTTATCTTTTTCTTGGCCTTTTTAACAAAACCAAGTGCAGGCAAGGGGGAGTTGTTAAATGTGCATGTTTGAAGCTCCAAACGAACAAAGACTGTGATTTGCTACTGCCTCTGCGATCGTAATGTTCTGTGCGTTACAACTTCCATAACATGACGCACAGAGAGAGAGATTATGATTCTTCAAAAGGTACCTTAAATCAGTTTGCATGGCAATCATTGCGCTGGTAATTTCTTAAGTTCCAAGAAATAATGGTTTGGACTTCGGATGGATTTTTCCACGACATTTTCCATGAATGAATAGCTGGGAATACAAACCGCACGCGTTGCCTTGGAATACAACAACAAAAAGAGTACCCAAAAGGACAAAACGAGGAGGTTTTTATGTGCTTAATATCGAAGCAAGGGATACTACAATACGAGGATGCAACCATTTAAATTCAATGTATATGAGAGAAGAAACTTCAATAATCGGAACAAATTGAAAACTGTGGCCGCAAATTGACCTTTTTTTTTTATTTTAAATGTGCGGATTAATTGATAAGGAATGTTTTTGATGGAATAACGGCTAAAGGGTTTGACTTTGATCATCGTGTATTTTTATGCGTTCCCTTTATAGAAACGTTAGTTCGAATACGTGGAGTGCAAATTAGAGAAGTTAGTGAAACTTGGGCCTTAACTTTCATGGGTTCTGCGCCGGGAGTAGTCCATAACACAAATTATCATAGATGAGGACCGAGGCCCACAAAGGAAACAGCCCATCCAGACGAACAGTCGAACTCTAGCTAGCTAGTTTGCTAAAAGTAGATAGAAATTTCAGCCACAAAATGATGTTGTACGTACGTACGTCGACCCAATAAATTAGCTCGCGAGTTCTTGGCTAAGCGATTTAACAGCCTCGTCTGCTATGATCTTGTACATTTTCTCCGTCGGATGAACGGCATCCCAAAACACGTACTTTGTTGGATCAGTACATGTAGTTAACCCCTTGCATGTTTCTCCATACTCTATGACTCCTGTCCCGCAACACCCCTTCGCAGTTTCCTTTATATCTGCAGGTTTTTATTCTTTTTCAGATATTTCATTTTCTTTCTCAAAATTGGAGATCATGATCATGACAAAATACAAGATGAAAAAAATGAATTTCCTATGCAGCTTGTATGTAAAAAAGCAAGACAAGCTCAAGATGGTTTACTAATTACCGTATAACATGGGATGGGATACTGCTTTCTGTAGGACACCGTATACATCAACAAAAGCAATTTTCATCCTTAAAGCTGCCTTGATGGTTTCCAGTCTCTTCTGAACCTTGGAATTGAATGAGACGACTACTTTGTTATAACTGTCCACACATGTTGTCTGGCCCATCATTGTCCTCACAAGTGGCATGCATCCAATAGGCGGTACCCCTACAACAACCAATCTTTTGGCTCCTACTCCGTGCATTAACTGCAATTCAATACAAAGCGTAGGTCGATCGCGAAATATCAGAGCATTTGGAACATCTGAATGAAAATTAGACAAGCTCGAGAAAGAATTGATGGTTGAAGAAAAAAGCAAATAAGATTTAACTCCAAATGGATATAAAAAGGTATTGCAAACTTATATATATGCATGCCTAGCTATGAAAGTACTGCTGCTATATATATATATATATATGGATGGTCAAGAATAATTATTTGAGTACCCTCAAATTAAAGCAATTTTTATGAAAGGGTCAAGCAAGCAAGCATCTTTATTAATTAGGGGGAGAGGGAAGAGAGAAACAAGAGACAGAGAGCAGCACCTCAATGTCACGAGACATGGATGAGACCAAGAAATCCTGGTACTGTTGCACAGTGAATTGCTTAGGGCGGACTAATTCCAAGTAGTAGTTCTGGAGAAAGTCATTTGTGCCCATACTTAAAACAAACACAGCACGTCTGATAATATCGTTTGCCGCCTTCTCACCCACCAACTTTCTCAGATGGATCATGTAATGCATAAAATACTCCAGCTGCTTGGAAACGGGCAATACATTCTGCAAAAACCAATGAAAACAAAGAGATCATGAATTATATATAGGACGGCACTAGGGTGCCGCCTGGGTTTGACCGCTGGGCGTGCCGCCCAGTGCAAAATTTTTTTTTATTTTTTATTTTTCATTTCATATTTTTTTAATCACTTTCTTAATCATTAAGTAAAAAAAAAATACACTAATAAACTTAAAATCACTTCCTTAATTATTAAGTTAAAAAAAAAAAATTTTTTTGACCAACGGTCAACCCGAGCGGTCACTTTGGGACGGCACCCAATCATTTTCCTTATATATAAGCTGTACGTGGGAAATCATGACGTTGGTGGTGAGTTGGTCTAAAGACTTTACCGAAAGATTGGCAGTAAGGTCATCGTAGCCTGAAGCAGCTGATGCAAAACTGACACCATGTGGCAGATCTGTTGGCTTTAAATTCGGATCCAGAAAGGCTGGAACTTGTTTTGTGAAGCCAATGGCCTCCGCTGAAAATTAACACGGATTCGCACGGCAACACAAACACTTCTAATTAATTAAGGGCGTGCTTTAATTCCATGACATAATATTTAATAAAGACAAGGTCCTGAGATTAATAATATATGGCTTGCATCATATATAGAGGCATCATGCATAATAAATATTAACAGGTATTTTTTGAAGAATAATACTAGAATTTACCTCACCATGTTTGTCCCATCCGCTTATCAAGAATTCTATCTGAAATCACTTTTATATATTTCATATATATTCTGTTGATGTGATTGACTGCATCATTTTTTTTAAATATAAAATAAGTGATGAATTCTGTTACATCAATAAAGTACGTAAAGAGTACGTAAAAATAACTGTATATAGCAGAATTAGTTATTAATCTCGAAAGATCAATAACTTGCGAATTTGTCTTTTTATGCCGTGGACAACATCTCTTCTATCTCAAAATTTCTTATAGTTTACTTTTCAAATAATATCACTCAAACATAAAATGTTTATTAATTTTAAATGTTCAACTTTTTCATCTAATTATAACAACTTTTGTAAACTTAAAAAAAAAAAAACACAAAAACAATACAATTTTTTCAAACTCCAAAACAAAAGTACTATAAAAAATTTTATAATAATTTTATTTGAACTTTTATCTCTCTCAAAATCTAATAAAACATTTGAAGTCAAAATATTTAATTATAATTCACAAAATTATCATCTCATCTCAATGCTACCTTAAGAATTCTCGTATCATTTCATTAGTAAGGATTGAAGTAAAGGATAATGACGTAGTTTGTAAATTATTCTTAGACACGGAAGACTGAAAATGGCTTCCTCTTTTTAAGCTTGTTATTTGAAGACCCAAAGAGCTAAAGACCCACACCACATGTACATTACAAGGACTCTTCTTTCCAAAAGCAATAAACTACTCCAAAAACGCCATGAAGAGCTAGCTAGCTAGCTTGTGAAAAGTACCATATATAAATCAAGTTGTGATGGAAAAAAAAAAAACATTGAAAAGTACTGGCTCATGTGAATTACCAATGAAGTCCGTGGCGAGTCTTCCATTACAAAACCTTCCTGTCGGGCGGCCATTAAAGAAGTCCCTCCCGTAGGGTGCGAAGTTGCCCTTCATGGTCGTTTGAAGAATGTTGTTATTGCCGGGATCGACGCTCGAATCTCCAAAAACAAGGATTGCTGTCACGTTATAGCGAACTGCCAATTGCCTCACCTGACCCGTGTCCAGCGCTCGTGAAAGCAACGGCAACAAAGCCAATGCCAAAATCATCAGCATTCTCACACAGCTCGTTGCTTGCGTATAATTGAGCGACATCATCATGAATTTAGTCGAATGTAAAATCAAAGCTAGCTAGCTAGCTCGCACTAGTGCTGGCGAGCTGAGAAATATAATTTATGGTATGTGCTGGCTCGGACTTGAATATATAATTCCCACCTCTTCATAAATAGGCTGGTGGGAAATAGGTGTTGTTTGTTGAGCATTGCATTTATCATATGTCTGCAAGGAGATGATAGCCTTACAATTTATCAATAAAATCATATTTTTTTAAATTTTAAACATATTAAATCAAAATCAAAGTTAAAATAAATATTTTTAAAAGGTTGTAAAAAAATTATAAATGGGTAATTATTTTATCATTTTTCATGTCTGAAATCATCTTTGAAAAGGAGTTTTCGTGGTTGGCCTGTACGTAGCTTGAAGCAGTCATGATGTGAATTGAATTCAAGCTACAGCTAGCTAGAGTAACAGTTAATGTGGCCGGGCGTGCAGTACTGCATGGACAGCTGGACAGTGGATATATGCGTATATAATGAATCTCATGCTTGAATTTTGAATTCAACCCACCCCCCCCCCCTTCTTCTTCTTCTTCTTCTTCTTCAAGCAACAAAGTTTATAAAGTTACCCGATATAAGATTTAATAGAATAAGAGTTTCAATAATCATTTCCAAACAAACAAACGTAATACTAGTAAAATAAAAAGAAAAAAAAAAGGAATCTTGAGTTAAAACATGAATCCCACTTATTTCTTAAGAAAGCCGCTTGAAATAATTTTAGAATAATTTGATAAACAAACTATCAAATTGTAATTTTAAGTCGTAGTGAAATAAAGTATGCTGCATCTTATTTGCCTGGACTGACTGTAAGAGTTTTTTACGACCACTTTATTTTGATCATCGGTTAGGGAAAACAGGAATTTAGGAATGTAGAAACTGGAAGATGCGTCAATACGCCGGCATAAGACCTTCATTGTCTATGGTAGCGCGTGACGCCACTCAATGGTGCGACGCGTGACTACGGCAAACTCTCTCTGATGCGGTGGCGTGTGAAACTCATGAGCGATAGGAGACACACGTAAGAGTCACATGTTTTATTTTTAGACAGTTTTTCTCAACTGTCTAATAGATCGGTAGTTGAAGAGTCTGCTAGCAAGGTGCATGGTAGTCGTAGGAGGCCAGTAGATAGTAGATCAACATCTCTTAGTGCTATGTACGGAAAATGACCAAAAAGACCTTTATAGATAGGTCCGACTGTGGCTGGACGGGAGGAGGGAGAGAGTGAAACTCCATCCCCTTCTAGGCGGAGGAATGAAATGAAAGGATCACCGACAGAGAGAAAGTGACCTCTGGAGAGAGAAACGAAAAAGAACAGGAAAAAGCTTTTAAATTTCTATGCCTGCCCCCACATTTTTACATAATTAGTTTAATTGGCCCAGAGCTGCTTCGTCACGATAATTGCAAATCGGGTCGTTGCCCTATTGATGACTAGTCTTTATGAAGCCTAGTACTGCTAGAGTACTGAAAGGTTGAAGAGGTAGTATTGGACCTTTCATTTCTCCATCTGATATTGCAAGAATATCTAGATGGAGATCTGCAAATTGACCCTCACACGAACTTGGCTACTAAATTGAACATAGATACAATTGATCTTCACCTATCTCTATAATATAAGTACCATTTCAACTCAAAAACTAATTAAGGGCGGTCGAATATAGGTCCACCCTAACTGGGGCTAAACATGTCAATTATTTTGAAATATTTCGTTTTTCACTTCTTCATGTTGCATAGTGAGTTAAGATCGTTTGTAAATAATAATAGTAAGATATTTGAGTTGAGATAAGATGAATTAGAAATAATTTAAGTTGAAATATTTTATGAAATTTTTAGAAATGAGAGAAAACAAGTTAAATAAAAATATTATTTCTTAATATAATTTTTGTTCTAAGATTTAAAAAAATTGAATTATTTTTTGTGTTTGGTTTGAAAACTTAAGAAAATTGTAATAATTAGATAATCATTAGATGAAAAAGTTAAAAATTTGAAATTTAAAAGTATTTATATTGTAATGTTTGAATATTGAGATAAAATTATATCAGATTAGATGAAATGTGATGAGATGGAATCACCTCTCTGTCCAAACCAGGCCCTAGTTTAATTTATTTAGTTTAATTGTAGTAATTCATGGAATGAATGCTATATAAAAAGGAAAATTTTATATACTATACTACCATCCCACTTGTATCTCACTAAGTTAGATGTGACACATTTATCATTATTGAATGATAATATATTACATGCTTTTATATCATCAAATAATGATAAATGCGTTATATCATATATTGTGATATGTAAATAAGATGGTGGTGTGGCGTATAACATTACTCTATCGGCCTCCAGGCACTTATTTATTTGTTTACGTGTGAACAGATAAATTTGAAGTCAACAGTAATAAAAGGCAAAGAAACACAAATGATTTGGTATTAATTAGGTACTTGTAGCTAGACAAAGATTGCATTCATGCTAACCCTCTAATTGAAACAATTTGTCATGATCAGTTGAAGGGACACACAAGTTCCCCCATGGTGACTTGAATTATTACAAAAGATCAAGGGTGTACGATGCTAGCGGTCTAAGAAAGGAGCTATTATAAGAGAATAATGTTAGTCTTCAGATACAAGTTCTCAAAAAAATGTTAGTCTTCAGATACAATTTTGTGGTGTATTAGAATCACTCACTCAATTTATGAAAAAAAGTAGAGCATAATATTAAAAAATGGATTATTACATATCGGTCCGAAATTTGTCAAGTTTTAAAATAAAAATGTATAAGGCTTGCATACCCTTCAAGCATACATGACAACACTTTTCATGAAACAATCAATAAAAATGCCTCCATAAAATCTAAGAGTAAAGAAAAAAAAAAAAGAGAAAAATCGGTTGAACCGATCAAACTAGTGAGTTCAGTCTAGTTTTAATTCTGTTTTTAGAATTAAATTGAAATCGGTTCAGTTTAAGTTTTCACGTTTTGAAATTTGGTTTGAAACGAATCGAACTAGAAGATAAATATTTTTATTTTTTATACTATATATATTATATACTAATTAATATAATATGAAATTTTATTCTAATTATTTATGCCTATTAATCTTATAATATAAAATTAATATAAAATTTGATATAGCATAAAATTAATTTATAAATTTTAATATAATAAATAAACTTTAATCTTTTAACATAAATTTAACATAAGATAAAAATTTTAATTTTAAACATAAAAATTAAAATTAAGTTATTTATATTAATTAGATAAAATCAGAAATATTAAAAGTTATGGTTTCAATAATGAATCATTTTATATCAATTTTTAGATTTTTAAAATTAAAATATATCAATTTTAAAATATATCTAAAATCATATCGAACCAAAACCCATTAGACCCAATAAAATCATGCAATATCGCCTATCTTTACTTTTTTTTGTTCTCTATCTTAATAGTAACAATAGATTTCTAGGTAAGCTAACAAGATTTGCGGCTGAAAGCGGCCTGGATGCATGTCACAGCTAGATATGTGGATGGTGATTGATTTTAGAGATGTAGCACTAGCTCGGTTTCGAGGAGAACAAAATTTATTTTTATGGAAAATGATAAAATAATTACTTATTTATAATTTCTTTATAACTTTTTAAAATATTAAAAATATTTATTTTAATTTTGATTTTGTAAATAAATGTTATTTTATTGATAAATAGTAAATAAATGTTATCATCTCTCTATTTTTATTTATTTTATTTAATTTTTTTTGTATTTTTAAATATTTTTTTACAAAAAAATTTATAATATCATTAAAATATACTTCTAAAATAATAATAAAATTAATCGGAACCCGGAACACATTTGTCGGTGCATTTTGTTGATTTTAATCGTGCAAAAAGCTATATATATAGGTGAACCAAACCTAGCCAGCTATACATCACATTAATTGTAGCAGAAACTATCCAGCTAACACGTGATTGCAAAGGGAAGGAGTCTAAAGCAAAGTTTTGAAATCCGTTCCGGAGATCATTTCGGTTGAGGCATTGGAACGGAATATTTCGGTACCGGTACGTTTCGGTGTACCGTTTCGGAATTAATTATATATTATATATAAATATTTATATGTATATATAAACTAACAATTAATAAAATAAATACATATATATGTAAGTGTGTATCATGTATATGTGTATATATATAAAAGAATTAAAGATTTATAAAATGAATATATGTTGAAAAAAATCACAAACTTGAGTTAAGATACAAAAATAAAGGAAAAAAATTAAAGAATAGACAGATTATTAAAAATAACAATACTTCTAGTGCACGGAAAGGGGTATTTGAATTCTAAAAGTACAATTTTATCCATTATTTTTCAACTTATTTACAAGAGAGCTATTTTTTATTTATTTTTTTTTTTTTTAAATTTTGGACCGGAATTACTATTCCGGCCGGAATACCGGAATCCGGCTGGAATTGATCGGAATGGCCGGAATTTGACCGGAACGGCCGGAATTTGACTCGGAACGGAATAGATACCTATCCCATTCCGGCCGGAACGGAACAAATTTTAAAACTTTGGTCTAAAGGCCGTAGAATATGCAAATTCTGTCAGGTTTGAATAGCGACATCAGAATTTTTAATTTTAGATAAAAATTTAAAATATTATATTTTATTATTATTATTTTAAAATTTAAAAGAATTATATTAAAATTTAAAAAAATTAAATTATTTATTATATTTTATATAGAAATTTAAAAAAATTGTAATGATAAGAAAAAAATTTTATATTTGAAATGAAAATTTTGAATTACTTTTATTTTTTTATTAATATATATTAATATATAGTTTATTTTTTTTATTTTTTAATTTAAAAATATATATTTATATTTTAACAAGTATATATTTAAATAAAAGCATAAAAATAATAAGTCACGTATTGATATATGTCATAATAAATAATTATAAGTAGAATTTTTCGTATCGGCCAACGAGGAGTCCGGTGGAGGTTGAGGCATTTACTCTCGACATATGGATGGATGGATCAAAGACTTTTTACAACATATATCATGTAGTTGCCTCTACATATATTATATAATATTAGCAAGTATATCTGAATGATCTCCACATGCTTAATTTTCATATTAGTTTTTTGAGCTATATATATATATATATATTCTGCGCTAAATAACTATCGATCAGGCCGTTCAGAGTAAACCATGGATGCAAAAGAAGTAGAAATTTAAGACAGGTTGGAGCCACTGTTGATTGTCAATCCTAAACAAGACTTCCAATTGCAACATCAAATTGATTAATACAATTTTAACACGATATCTAACAGTATATTCTAACAATGAATAAGAAAGAAAAGTAAAAATAGCAATTATTTGGATGGTCGATCGATCGAACGAACTGTACGTAACAGTCAGGCTCTGACCTTATATACGTACATAGAGTGGGCAGGTGGCCACAATTGCTTGCAGTCAGGTGTCCTACACGTACTCTAGTCTAAGGCTGTTCATCCGGGCCAGATTTTATCCGGC
Organism: Carya cathayensis; assembly: GCA_011037825.1. NCBI lineage: Eukaryota > Viridiplantae > Streptophyta > Magnoliopsida > Fagales > Juglandaceae > Carya > Carya cathayensis. The sequence goes on along the minus strand of QGSO01000140.1, from coordinate 1,645,154 downwards.
TCGGCCCGGAATCTAGTTATACCGAAATCTTGATTGAAAAAAATGGATTAATTCGGTTCAGGTACCAGATTTTAAATCCGGGACCCGGGTTTTATAAATAATAATAAATAAAAAAACCCTAATTCTACCCGCCGCCCCCCTAGCATTTAGATTTCAAATCGCTCGCTCTCTCTCTCTCTCTCTCTCTCTCTCTCTCTCTCTCTCTCTCTCTCTCTCTCTCTCTCTCTGCGCTCTGCGATGCGAAGCGATTCGCCTCCCTCCCTTAGTTTCCTCTGCTCTGCAATGCAAAGTGCTTCGGCTCACCGATCGCCTCCTTTTGTCCTCAATCCCTCATCTCTCCGGTGCCTATCTTATCTGTGTAAATATTTATCGCGTTATCATTGTTATATTTTGATATCTGGTTTTATACTTTGATGTATTTTCGTTTATTGATTTTGGGTTTTTTTTTTTCACTACCATGTTTGTTGATTTTGGGTTTTTTTTTTTTTTCATTGTTATATTTTGATTTCTGGTATTGTACTTTGACTTATTTCCGTTTGTTGATTTTGGGTTTTTTTTTTTCACTACCGTGTTTGTTGATTTTGGGTTTTTTTTTTCATTGTCAACAGAAGTTCCAAAATTCCTTAGATCCCCAACACACTTGACTGTCCTTTTTAAATATGAAAGCTCATGGAGAATTCCATTATTATCTCTGTATCCGTTAGATGTAAGAAAGAGTTGGCCACAAAACCATTAAGCTTACGGTACTTTCTTATTTTATTATACTCTTCGTTATATAGCAAAATCTATATTTCCACTGTATTTGCCATTAAAACTTCGTTTGTGTTTGCTTTACTCGTTACACTTGAGTCTCTCCTAAATGATTCTTAGGGGAGGTCAGAAACCCTTCTTTTTCCCCACTTATATGGACTAGCTATATATATACATGCAAGTATTTAAACTTGAAGGATTGACATGACGACTCTTCAAGTAAATGGACGTTCAACTTGAAGGAAATGGTTCCTTTTATTGTGAATGAAACGGTTAATGTTTGTCAACTTTTATTGTATCGGCGAACCATATGTAACTGAAGAGGAGTTGAAACTGATGTTGCGAGGGGCAGAGTTGAGTGGGGCAATAGAGGAGGAAGAACAGGTAATAAAGTGGGCTAATGTGGAGTGTATTGTGATTGTAGTATTCTTTGTTTTGATAATATAATGATTACGTGTTGCAGTTTTCAAATGATTAGAGTGAAGAAAATTGAGCAATGTAATGCCATCTGTCACCAAGTATTTCATTCCTACCTTGTAATTTGTGTAGATAAATGAGAATCTATCTCATTTATCAAAAAATAAATAAAAATGAGAATCTATCTCGAAGGCATTTAGGACCTTAATTTGGATGGTTTCTATTGCCCACACTTATCAAAGTGACAGGAGAAGTGTGGGCAACATATGCTCGCATGCCCACTTTACACCCTATGATAAAATTTACATTTTGACATTCTGAAAAATCTCATTTGGAAGAGTATTGTGCTTGAAGGGCACATGCTATGCCATAGATGTTTTGCTTTTTGAATTCACGTATTGATGTGCCTTCTACTCAGCAAAAAAAAAAAAAAAAAGCAAAAAAGAAAAAAAATCGATTTCAATTCTTGCAGCTTTCTTCTTTTGTTTTTTGATTAAGATGTTCTTATTCTAAATTTCTTGTCAGGATATGATTGAAAATGTGTTGGAGATTAAAGATACCCATGTTAGAGAGGTGATGACGCGTCTTGTAGATGTAGTGGCAATTGCTGACATTGCTACGCTTGTAGATTTTCATAATTTGTGGGTGACCCATCAATATTCAAGGTACATAGATTTTACATAGACACCTCTTGCGGATGTACCAAAATCTTTTTTGTTTTCTTTTTTATTGTTAAAATCTGCAATAGGATAATAATATTTCTGTGTTTCCAGGGTGCCTATTTTTGAGCAGCGTGTTGATAATATAGTGGGAATTGCATATGCAATGGATCTGCTGGATTATGTTCAAAAGGTTTTCCAATTTCTACTCATGTTTCTCCTGCTTTTGAGTTCAATTGATTTCTTTATTGATTGTATGCCACAATATATAGTGTGCAGAATTATAATATGTTTGATTTTGAAGGGTGAGCTGCTAGAAAGTACTACTGTTGGAGATATGGCTCACAAACCTGCATACTTTGTGCTTGGTAATCTTTAATTTTTACTCCAATTTGTGGTGGGAGTAACTTGCATGTTAGATTAGTGTCTCTATATGCCTAGTAGAGCAAGAGAACAGAAGACATGGATAGAGTACTAGGGCAGAACATAATACTTTAACCCAAGTCTATTCAACACAATTGATTTTCTTGTCTCTAACGTGCCTACCTAGTTAGGACATCAGTGTTGTAATACTGGCTTTTGCTATCCGTTTTTTATCAATAAAGTTTGCTTATAGATCTCTCTCTTTTTTTATTCACCCAGTTATGTAAGTGGAGAATTTAGTGTTCATTTCCATGGTTTATGTTTTTCTCTATTGAAATACATTCTTACTCTTCAGTTTGGATGGCTGCAGAGAATATACTAGGAATTCAATGTGGCGGTTGTCTTCCGTTTGGGTGGCTACAGTGAATATACTTGAAGTTTTATTTGATGTGATTAAATCACATGGAAGACTATGTTATTGATATATAACTCATATCTTGTAATTTTATATTTTGTAATGTAATGTAATATGTAGTGGATTGTATGCATTTTAGTTTTTCATTTTTATATATTTTATTATTCTGGACAATGTTATGCTTTTTAACATTACCTCTTAGAAATTTTTTTACAAAATATAGGCTTTTAAAGAGAATTATGGTTTTCAACATTGGTTTTTCTTAAAAAAATATTTTATATAATATAGGTTTTTATTTTAAAAAAATGCTTTTAAAGCCTCAGAGAGAGAGAGAGAGAGAGAGAGAGAGAGAGAGAGAAAAACCGGGTTCAATTCGGAACCCGGAATCCAGATTTTGCAAAATCTAGGTTCATCCGGGTTCCGACCCGGATCTGACCCGGGCTAACCCGGTCCGGATTTCAAATCCGGGTTCCGGTTTGGGTATACCCAGATTTCCGAGTCGGAACCCGGATGAACAGTCATACTCTGGTCCACTCCATTTCAAAACTTCTCATGCGCAACTAGCTTTTAAGAGTATTTGCAGTGAATTCAATAAACTTTAACTAAAATTTAATTAAAAAATTTATTTTTATAAATTTTAGTTACTCATTTTTTACAACACCAATAAGCTCAACAAATCTTTTACTATTTTATTAAAATATTGATTTTAAACTTTTTATTAGTTTAATTCTAATTTTAATTTGAATATGATTATATTAAATATTATTGTTGTATTAAAATTTATAGTTATATTATTATTGTATTAAAGTTTATGATTGTATTATTGTATTATGGTAAATGGAAGCTCATCCTAACTCAAGGAACATCTAACCCCACCTCAAAGAAGCTCCCAACACAACTTATGTACCAAAACAAGACGGCAAGATTAATTCACTTACAGCTAATAAATAATAGAGTTTGGGCATAACAGAATTTACATAAGAGCAGAGAAGCCAAAAAATACTCAAATGAAAAATTAATATCTAACAAAGCTCCCCTTCTTATTTGCAATGAGGAAAAAGAGAATTCAAAGGACGAAGAAGTAGAGAGAGAGAGAGAGAGAGAGAGAGAGAGAGAAGTGTGTGTGCAGAATTGAAACAACAGAGAAAATGCAGAGAAGGGATGGTTGGTGTGGCTTATGATGGTGATGGTTGGAGTCAATGGCATTGCCGTTCGATGCGTGGGTTTTGTCATCTAACCCCACCTCAAAGAAGCTCCCAACACAACTTATGTACCAAAACAAGACGACAAGATTAATTCACTTACAGCTAATAAATAATAGAGTTTGGGCATAACAGAATTTACATAAGAGCAGAGAAGCCAAAAAATACTCAAATGAAAAATTAATATCTAACAAAGCTCCCCTTCTTATTTGCAATGAGGAAAAAGAGAATTCAAAGGACGAAGAAGTAGAGAGAGAGAGAGAGAGAGAGAGAGAGAGAGAAGTGTGTGTGCAGAATTGAAACAACAGAGAAAATGCAGAGAAGGGATGGTTGGTGTGGCTTATGATGGTGATGGTTGGAGTCAATGGCATTGCCGTTCGATGCGTGGGTTTTGTTTAAAGTGAGGGAGAGGAAAGGCAAAAAACTTTTCGTTAGTTTTCTTCGGCTTTTTCTTCTTGCGCGGGAGAGAAATAGTCAGTGGGAAGTGAATTGTTTAGTCCAAAAATAATATTTGGCCAGTCCCTTCCCATCAATAAATTTGGTCAGCCATATAGTTGATGGTTAAATTTACTATTCATTTGTTGAGCTTATTGTAACACTTTATTTGACACTTTAGTTATTCTTTAGCTAAACTTTAACTTTAATTAGCCCACTACTAATACTCTAAGCATATCATGAAGCTGCCACGTCTTCAAAACTGTGGGAAAAAAACAAATTAAGGAATGGCTGGCTACTCTCCGGCCACCTTCAGCCTACACGCGCTGTACCACCGCTTCCTACAGCCGCTGATCTACTGGGAAGATGTGGAGCCGTGCCAAAATTATCGGCACGTTGTTCTCACGTGTGGCTTGTTTCCGTGCGTGATCTTCATGCGCCGCCACACTCCGATGCCTTCGACGAATACACGCGTTGTTCCAGTGGTTTCATCTCGCCGAGATCTTTCAAATCTGGCCACCCCATCATTTTTGCACCGACACGTGGCTGCCTCACGCCATCACAAGCGTGCGAGATTGCAGATGTTCACTGGCCACAAATCAGTCCATCCGATACTGTGCTTTCTACTATATTTTCGCTTTTCCTAACTGGTGATCTCGAAGAAAGGATTGCGGATGTCTTCAAAAATCATCTCAAGACAACAAACAACAGTGCACCCACCACACTCACTGCTTCTAGCGGAGCTGTTTGCAATTTATTGCGAACGTCTTTTTACTATCTTTTAAGATGACGTCCTCTTGATAGGACGTGGGTGAAGACCAAGAAATTGATCGCTAAAACCCGTTTTCTTTCTTTTTTTATCTACCTCTTTACATTGTTGTTATTGTTCTGGGGCGTTTATTGGGGAACTCCACCCCCTCCTCACGTATCATCTTTTCTATTTTTTTAATGAAGTCTACTCACTTGCTTAAGATAAAAATAAAAATAAAAAGGAATTGGGTTCTTCGAGGAATAAGAAATTCAAATACAATACCCAAAAACTTCCCTCACAATTGATGTAGTCGTTGAGGTATAAGTGGCGCCATAATTGTTATTGCATGTCTTTGATTTTTTTTTTTATAACACATGACATCTTATTATTATTATTATGATAAAGACCGCATGGCAAGAAAACGACACCTAGTACCCCGCCCCTATTATTTCATTACTCTACATCCAAACAATCAAAGATAATATCTTATTAGTAGGGTTGAAAATCGGACGGTCTGGACTGGATAAACCGACCGGACCAGATAGAATGGAATTTTTTTAAAATTATTATTATTTATATAATAGTTGTATATAATTAATTATATAATTATATATAGTATAAAAAAAATATTAATAGTCTAATATAGATTGTAGTTATACTTATACTAATATCTTTATATATATAAAGAGGATATGAAACGGAAATTGTTGTTTTAACAGAAGTTATAAACGAAAGTTTATATTTTTAACAGAAATGGTTAACGCAGTTAAATTTAATTATGAACGTCGGTCTGTATTCGGTGAAAGAGAAAGATCCATTAATTATGCACGTCTGTTTATTTATGAAACCGTCGATCTCCATCTCCGATTTCAAAAACCAAAACTTCCTCATCCCGTGAATAGCATGACCGATATGTGGCCGTGTCGTGTGGACGTTTCCGGCGAGAAACTGGCTGACGATGGAGGTACGTGGGGTCTTGCTTCCTTTGACCATGCTCTGTTTTGAGCAGCAAAAACAGAGGTGCATACGTTTGTTTCTACGTGCAGATGGTTGCCGTGCGTGGAGCTGGACAGTGGCTATCACACGGTGGCTGAGTAGAGGAGTGTTACGGTGGTGCACTGGTGTATTGACGCTACGGGACGACAAAGGGCTGGGCGGTAGCCGAGTTGTGGCGTCGATTTTAAGTAGAAGGAGGACTCACGGTGTGGAGGTTGCCTTCATGGCAATGGGACTTCCGACCACTTTGGGTGGCTCTTGAATTTGGTTCTCCTCCAACCGAGGTTGCTGTGTTGTGAACCCAGGCTAAGAAGGTGATGCGGCTTGGAGTGGCATTGCCGGGCTTGAAGGAATTCACATGCAGTAGGCGAGGGAGCCTCGGATTCGAAGGCTTTGACTGAGGAATCGGAGGAAGATCGCCTTTCGAGTACTCCATCAAACTTTTGATCTGTTGGGCCATAGGATTAATTACTTGCTAGCTGTTTGATAAGTGACACGACAACGAGAAACCAAAACTCGGTTCCCATGAAAAGATACAGACATATCGGAATAGGCCGAACGGGTTAAATCCGTTTGCTGGAGTGTCCTTAAAGTATATTTTTAATATACCAGTGGCCGTTGCAGGTGAGAGATGATGATAACGTACATGGAAAATTAACATATGTACTTACATAGTAACTTTATGCAAATTAATTAAAAAGAGGACGTAGAAATAATTCTACATAATTTACGTATGAGCTTTGATTGGTCGGATTGCTTGGGATTTAAGTTCAAATTCTAGCTGCTATTCTCAATATATTAAAGTTAAATCATCTAATATTTTTCTCGTAGTGGAAGTTTTCAAATAAAAGAAAAAATGAAAGAGGAAATTATATATATATATATATATCATGTTTTGATCATGTATATATATAACTTCTATCCTATATATGTTTCATGGGGCGCGCATCTCAAGTACTAGCAAGTGATTATGTTCCTAATTACGAACTAAGTCTGAGCTGGTAATTAATAATTTCCCTTAAACTGATGCTTTTTTGAGAGAGAACTCTAATATATTATGTCCCGGGTTTATAGATAGAAAAATGTTAGTTTGTCTTTGGGTCACCTGCGAAATTTAACCGTTAGTGGATTAAGGCCTCATTTGGATTTGTAAAATATTTGATCATTTTATCTTATCTAATTTCATCTCATCACTATAATTTTTTTTTTAATTTTTATATAAAATATAATGGAGTGAAAAGATTGAGTGCAATGAGGATTTCCTGGTTGAAACTCACGGATAAGGAGGATGCTTTTCATACTCTTGTTTGGGAATGATTAAGTGTCTCTCGTATGGTTGGAAAATGGCGGAACAATGATTGATCTAAATTTTCTTTTTACATATGGTTTAAACATGGCTTCTGGTTGTTTGTTGTATATCATGAGTTTATGGTTTTTGTATTTATGACAATTTAGCAATGGGTTATATTATGTTGAGGTTAATTGTTTTTTTAAGAAATTTGATTCTCTTGAACAGTATGAAAGTAGTAAAATGGAATATGAAGGAAAAAAAGTTAAATATTTTGCTATTTTTATTTTGTTATTTTATTTTATACCAAAAATTGAAAGGTTCTTTTATTGAGAATTCTGTATGGTACTTTTGTTCAAGGAAATGCAGCATAAAAGTAATTTCCACACATTGGGGTTGATGATGCTTTGAGGTTCTATTTGTTTTTTGCATATCATCAATTTTTTTTTCCTTTAGTTAATCTGATTTTTTGGTTTGTTTCTTGTAGGGAATCTGCACTTTTTGGTAGGGAATATGCACTTTTTGATTTGGAGTTTTTCCCCTATAACATGGCCCAGAGCTATAATGAGGATGAAAAAAACACATTTTGAGCTGATATTTTTATTAAACTTGAATTAAGTTTGTCCTAAACCTTTATGTTGAATTCTGAACTAATGTTTTTATATTTTGATATGTGCAAACATGTAATTACTATACTCCACTTAACTATTCTTATAAAAAAAATGGTAGAATTAAGATTTTCTTCCCTATATATTAAAATTTTTATCAAGATTGATTTTTTATGAAAAATATTATTTTTTCTCTAAAATAACCAATTAACTCAACTAGGCAAACGTGCATTGCACGTTGCTCCTCTACTAGTAGTTATATAAATCACTATAACTAATACTTCAACAATAGCTATAGTGACCTATACTAATAGTCTACTATTAATACTAATATACTATTATATGATTTATATAGTTATATTTGTTGCCCAGATGACTAACACAAGAGGGGAGGTGAATTGAGTTGTATTTAAGAAAATAACAATTATAAATCAAATATACAATATAAAATATAAACAAAATATAAAATAGCAATAAATATAAAGAGTAAGGGTAAGAGAAGCAAACTCAGTATGTTAACGAGGTTCGGCCCCACTGCCTACGTTCTCGCCTCAAGCTACCCCTTGAGGATCCCCGAATTCACTATTCAACCTCCTTCAGGTGGAGATAGAAATCTATTACACCTTTAAACAACACCGCTACAAAGGATCCGTGTAGAACACCCTCTACACTTGCAATCACCTCACACATGGTAATTCAACTATTCCCTGTGTAGAATAATTTCTACACGCAAAAGGGTTATACACACCCTTTTACTGATACAAGAATTGATAGTGGGTAGAATATCAGAAAACACTCCTCAATGAGTGAAATAAGAACAGTACAACACAAACTATATCTCTCAAAATAAACAAGGGTTAAGGCTCAATGCTTAGAAAAGAGAGAATGAAAGTTTTGAATGAATATTGTATGCTCTTGGTGTTGTGAACGTGAAACTCTCAAATGATCTATTTATAGGCATATGAGACTTCATATTCAAATTTAAAAAGATTCACATGTCAAAGATATCATCATTCACTTTTCAAAAATTTTAAATCTAATCTTTTTACTTTTTGCATGTGACAAAATGAGCACACTTTACTTTTCAAAAATTTCAAATCTAATCTTTTACTTTTTGCATATGACAAAAGGAGCACACTTTACGTTTCAAATTTTTCAAACAAAGACATCTATCTTTTGCATAAGTCAAGTAAAGCATCCATCACTTTTGAAAATATTCAAATAAAACATGCACATGTGAAATATGACAATCAATCATCTTAATATTTTCAAAATTCAAACCTTTAATCATGTCATGCACATGTGAAAGATGACAATCAATCATCTTTCAAAATTTTCAAATTTAATTTTCAAAATATTCATGCACATGTGGAAAATGTATTTTAATACTTTATGATAAAAAATTAATTTTGAGCCTTAATGCTAATTTCAAATTTTTAAGAGATTTACAACATTACTCTATGACTTTAATGTGAACTTGTTCCTTCTTGCTCATGCTTGGTTCCTTGATGTACTTGATTCCATTGTGTGGACAACTTGACCTTGACACTCCTTTATTCTTTGAATTCATTTGTTATCATCAAAATCTATGTGTAGATTTTTAATTACATGAAATTTGAAACCTTGGTTTCAACAATCTCCCCCTTTTTGATGATGACAAATACTTGATAGAATCTGAAGCCTGTATTAATACTTAAGCTCCCCCTGAGAATGTGCGTTAGTTTTTCAAGCAAAAGTATAAATATAATTCCAAGCATATATAATAAGTTTAGCAATTTAAAAAATGTTAATGTTCTAATTTAAAACTTCTCTCCCTTTTGGCATCATTAAAAAGGATCGGCAGCAAGTAAATAGACTGAAGAAAATGGTGTGTTAATAGACACTGTAGATAGTTGAAAAAGGGAGCCGTCCGTGACTCCACAAGTGCTGCAAAACCTCGAGGCCTAACTCTATGAATTTAGTGCGGTTGAAGATTGAAACAATCGCCTGATGTTTTTGACAAACGGGATTGAAGACTCTGAGTTTTTATAAAAAAAAAAGATCATTTTCACCTATCGGATACAAAAAAAAATATCGCTTCTTGACCTAAGTTCTATTTTTCTATAACGATAGAATGGCTGAACAAATCTCTTCCACTAATGTTCCAGACTTGAATCAGGAACTCTTGACGCATCAACCATCAATCTTCTCTCCTGAGGCCGTCAATACCATGATAGGAGCAGAGAACAGTTTTTCTAGTAGGGCTGATTCTGAAATTATTGCAGAATAAAGAATGCTCAGTAGTCAATATGTTGCCTCTGTTACGAACATGTCTCGGAGGTTAATGGCGAGGGTGAGTGAGATTGATCATCTTAATATCCAAATATCTGAGTTATGACAGAAACTTGCTAATAAAGATAGAGAGAATAAAAGGCTAAAGCAAGAAAACAAAGAGTTAAAAAAATTTACAGATTGGTATGCTCATGATCTGCAACCACGAATAGAGGAGCTGGAACGAGAAAGGGTTCAGATACAAGGTCAACATCGGCAGATAACAACAAAGGTTCATTGTTTACTAGAAAAATAAGGACAATCTACTGTTAATCTCGCTGGCTTAGTAAGAAAACTTTTGACAATGTGTGTCCAGCATATCTTGTATTTCTTTTGACTAAATAAGATTTGAAGAGATAATATTTTGTCTTGTTCTTTATGCTATATCTATAAAATCAGTTTTAAAGTTCATCCGATTTGCATTAAATCTTATTCTCATCTCTATAACTCATCTGCATTCCTTCAACATTCTCACTTTAAGTTTTTCAATTCTTTTCTCAATGGCTCATTCTTCTAACATTCCTCTAGATCCATCCATGAGGTATTCTACACCTCAATCTCCTGTCCTTTCTGCAGCTACCATTGGTGCCATGTTGCAGCAAGAGAATAATAGTTTGGCTAATAAGTCAGACTCCGATGCTATCTACGACTTGGTGAGTCTTGGGACTCGCTACTCATCCTCTATTGTTACTTTTTCCCAGCGGGTACAAGCCAAAAACCATGAGGTTGAAAGGCTTAAAGAACAAATTGTTGTACTTCAACGAATTGTTCAAGAGTCTCACACAAGGGAAGGAATCATTCGGCAGAAGAATAAACAATTGAAATCTCTATTAGATTCTTCATTCCGCTTGCCAGTTCCCATGGATAGGGATGACATGATATTGTATGAAGAGAATTAGCGTCTCAAACATGAGGCTAAGAATCTCAAGTTTATGTAAAATATTTAAAAAAAATATATCTCTATTTTTATGAACTCTGGTCTACCTTTTAAGAGATATTCATAACATGCATCAAACCTATTTATCTTCTAATCATACACAATCTATCTTCTGGTAAAGGTTTTGTGAATATATCTGCTAACTGATTGTGTGTTTTTGTGAATTCTAGTACTATATCACCTTTTTGCACATGATCTCGAAGAAAATGATATCTTATTTCAATATGCTTAGTTCTAGAATGTTGTATTGGGTTCTTTGAAAGATTTATAGCATTTGTATTATCACATTTGATTGGAATGTGATTATACATGAGTGTAAAATATTCAAGTTGTTGCTTCATGTAAAGAACTTGAATACAACAACTACCCGCAACAACATATTTTGCCTTAGCAGTAGATAGTGCAACATAATTTTATTTTTAACTAAACCAGGAAACAAGTGCATGACCTAAGAAGTGACATGCTCCACTAGTGCTTTTTCGATCTATTTTGCAGCCGGCATAATCTACATTTGTGTAGCTGATTAGATCGAAAGATGTGTGCTTAGGGTACCATAACCCTAAGTTAATTGTACCACTAAGATATCTAAGAATGTGCTTAACTGCAATTAAATGTTATTCTTTTAGAGATGATTGAAAGCGTGCACATAAGCACACACTAAACATAATATCTGGTCTATTGGCTGTCAAATATAATAAGCTACCAATCATACCTCGATATACTTTCCAGTCAACTGATTTACCGGATTCATCTTTATCGAGTTTAGTGGATGGGTTCATTGGTGTTCCAGTTTCCTTAGCACTTTCCATCCCAAACTTCTTCAGCATTTCCTTAATATATTTCGATTGATTGATGAATGTCCCACTTTTTGCTTCCTTAATTTTCAATCCAAGAAAGAATGTAAGCTCTCCCATCATGCTCATTTCAAATTCTTCCTGCATAGTTTTAGCAAAAACTTGGCACATATTTTCATTAGTAGCATCAAATATTATATCATCAACATAAATCTGAATCAAAAGAATATCATTATTTTCGTATTTAATGAAAAGAGTTTTATCAATTTTTCCTCTTGAAAAGCCTTTTTCAATCAAGAAACCACTGAATCTCTCGTACCAAGCTCTAGGAGCTTGTTTGAGTCCATATAGTGCTTTTGTTAATTTGAAAACATGATTTGGAGAAATATGATTTTCAAAACCTGGAGGTTGCTCAACATATACCTCTTCATTTATAAAACCATTTAAGAAAACACTTTTAACATCCATTTGAAAAAGTTTGAAATCTTTATAACAAGCATATGCAAGTAGCATTCGAATAACTTCTAATCTTGCGACCGTGGCATATGTCTCATCATAATCGATTCCTTCTTCTTGATTAAAACCTTGGGCTACAAGTCGAGCCTTATTTCTAGTAATGACTCCGGACTCATCTTTCTTGTTTCTAAAAACCCATTTTATTCCAATAATAGTATGATTTTTGGGTCTAGGAACAAGTGTCCAAACATCATTTCTTTCAAATTGATTAAGCTCTTCTTGCATAGCTATAATCTAAAATTCATCAAGAAGTGCTTCATCAATATTTTTAGGTTCAATCTGAGATAGAAAAGCAGTATGATTGCAAATATTTCTAAGAGATGATCGAGTACTTACACCTCGAGAAGGTTCTCCCAAAATTTGTTCCACTGGATGAGCTTTCACAAATTTCAATTGTTTGGTTGTATTTTGTATTAAATTTTGATGATCTTTCCTGATGTCTTCACGTTGGACTTCCTCTATTGTGTTCTCTTTGTTGAGATTGAGACTTTCCGTATTATTTATACCTCTTGTTTCTTCATCAATAGATTTCTTGGAGAGTAGAGAATTAGATGCATAGATTCTTGTACAGTCAAAGTCTTTTTATTGAATACTCTATAAGTTTTACTATTAGTAGAATATCCAAGAAAAATACCTTCATCAGATTTTGCATCAAATTTGCCTAAATTATCCCTGTCATTCAAAATAAAACATTTGCATCCAAATACATGAAAGTAACCAATGTTGGGGTTTTTCTCATTCCAAAGCTCATAGTGGGTTTTGTCTGATTTAGACCTTAGCATAACTCTATTTATAACATAACATGCAGTACTTACCGCTTCGGTCCAAAAATAACTAGGCAAGTTGTTCTCATTAAGCATTGTTCTTGCCATCTCTTGAAGAGATCTATTTTTCCTCTCTACTACCCCATTTTGTTGAGGAGTTCGTGGAGCAGAAAAATTATGCACAAAACCATTTTCATCACAAAATGTGTCAATATTTTTATTAACAAACTCTTTTCCCCTATCATTTCGGATACTTGAAATAGTATAGCCCTTTTCATTTTGAATTCTCTTGCATAACTTGGTAAAGGCATTATGTGCTTCATCTTTATGAGCAAGAAAGATGACCCAAGTATATTTAGAGAAATCATCAACAACAACAAATGCATAATATTTTCCTCCTAGACTTGCAACTCTATTTGGTCTAAAAAGATCTATGTGTATTAGTTACAGTGGTCTAGTAGTGGAAATATGTATCTTGGTTTTAAAAGAAGTTTTTGTTTGTTTACCAAATTGGCATGCATCACAAATTTTGTTTTTAAGAAAATTTGTCTTTGGTAAACCTCTTACAAGATCATTTTTTGAAAGTTTAGAAATAAGTTCCATGTTGGCATGGCCTAGTCTTCTATGCTATAGCCAACTAGTTTCATTTTGAACTGAAAAATAAATAGCATTTTGTGAGGTAATTTCTTCAAAATCGATCGTATAAATATTGTTGCTTCTAAAAGCAGTAAAACAAATATTACTATCATGATCATTCAAAATAATGCACTTATCCATTTTGGAAGTAACTGTAAATCCTTTATCACATAATTGACTTATACTCAAAAGATTATGTTTTAAACGTTCAACAAGTAGAATATCTTCAATTATGAGAGAAGATTTATTACTTATTTTACCTATTCCCACGATCTTCCCTTTCGAGTTGTCTCTAAATGTCACGTGTCATTCTTCTTTAGATCTAAGATCAAAGAACTTAGTCTTGTCTTCCGTCATGTGTCTTGAACATCCACTATCTAAAAACCATTTGTTTTTGCTTGTGGAGGACTTCATGCATACCTCAATGTCATCTTTAGCCATAAGACAAAAATTTGCTGATTCTCCATTGCTTGCTTCACTATCTGAGCTACTTGAATCATCATCCCATGTAGCTTTCATTGCTTTCTTGCCTTTGTTTCAATCTTTTTTTAGCAGAGGACAATCTAGCCTGATATGACCAGACTTATTGCATTTATAACAAATTAAAGTGTCATTTTTACTTGAATCTTTCTTGGAAAACTTTTTGAAGGATTTCCTCGGAGGAGTTTTATTTTTCTTTAAGAACCTTTGAATTCTTCTTGTTATCATCGCAACTTCTTCATCTTTGTCATCATTTTCCTCATCTTCATCACTTTCACTTTCATGTGGAACAACTTTAAGTGCCAAGCTCTTTTTTGACTTTCCTTCTTTTTCTCCTCTTTTCAATGTGTACTCATGGGTGATAAGTGACCCGATGAGTTCATTCACTTCGAGCTTCTTGAGGTCTCTAGTTTCAAGAATCGCAGTTACTTTTGATTCCCAACATTTTGGTAAAGAGTTGGTACAATATAAAATATAAACAAAATATAAAATAGCAATAAATATAAAGAGTAAGGGTAAGAGAAGCAAACTCAGTATGTTAACGAGGTTCGGCCCCACTGCCTACGTCATCGCCTCAAGTTACCTCTTGAGAATTCCCGAATTCACTATTCAACCTCCTTTAGGTGGAGATAGAAACCTATTACACCTTTGAATAACACCGCTACAAAGGATCCGTATAGAACACCCTCTATACTTGCAATCACCTCACACGTGGTGATTCAACTATTCTCTGTGTAGAACACTTTCTACACGCACAAGGGTTATACACACCCTTTTACTGATACAAGAATTGATAGTGGGTAGAATATCAGAAAATACTCCTCAATGAATGAAATAAGAACATTACAACACAAACTATATCTTTCAAAATGAACAAGGGTTAAGGCTCAATGCTTAGAGAAGAGAGAATGAAAGCTTTGAATGAATATTGTATGTGTAACAGCCCGCTAAAATTATCAGTTTTGGATTCTTTCCCGACAGCAATCACATCTCTCTCGTCTTTACCCTCATCTAAAATCACGCGTATAGATTATCTTTTCCGTAAATCACGTAATTTGTTCTTCACCGACAGCTGTAAAATCATGAACAGTTTTATCCTAAGCGTTGTACCTCGATGGCGTTTTCCCAGATCTTATCCATCGAATTTCAAAGTATTAGATAAGCTTATTTTTAAAGTAGCACAATTATAATAATTTAATGAGCTCTGAAAATATTATAATTGTGGATAATTATTTAGATTAAATATTTTAATTGTTTTAAGATATTAAGATGTTTAATTTTACGTTGAAAATTCTTATTTAAATTTAATGTGTTTTATGCATCTTTGATTAATTAATGAATTTACTATTGAGAAAAAATTATATCATTTTATATAATGATGAGGAAATATTATTTTATAAATTTTAGTTTATAAAATAATATTCTACCTTAATTCATCGTGGTGTTTTATTTAAAGTGTTTTATTTAAAATAAAACATTTACGTTTTTAATCAGTGTTTTAATTCACCGTTGAATTATTTGAGGATCCCAAAACGTAGGATTGAAGTTTATTACCTAGGCTCCTACCACTTTTTCCTTCATTTTTCCTTTTTTCTTTTTTTTTTCCTTCTCTTTCCTCTCCTTCTCTCCATGGTCGACTTACACCCTTCCACCATAGCTGATCGGTTCTAGCTTCCTACCGGCGCCACCTCCGGCCGCCGTGCCTCACCTCCACCTCCGGCATGTCCCTCCCTCACCGGCGAACACATCTGCACCGGAGGTGTGCAACGCCGGCCACCAATTCTCTCTCTCTTCCCGTGCTCTTCCTTCTTGTCTCATTACCGTCGCCGCCCCTTTGACCGCCCGTTTCTCCGCCGTCCGGTGGAGGTGTCGTACACCACCCCCGCCATTCTCTTCCCCTTTCACCATAGTTCATACACACCAATTTTCAGAGCCATCGGACCAGCCGTTAGTCGCCGAGAGCCCCCGGAAGTTGCTGCCCCTGCCCTGTTTTCTCCCCTGTTGCCGATTTCTTTCTCCGCCCAGAACCGCCGCTCGCCGGCGGCGTGGACTACACCACCCACCCAGATTTCTTCCCCTCTCACCGGTGAACATCCCAACCAAGTTTCACCTCCATCCGAGCCACCGTTAGCCACCACTCTCGCCTCCAACAAATGGGTCTCTAAGGGTTTTTCACATTTTTGGACCACCATACGTGGCCAAATCAGCCACCAAGCACCACCAATGGACTCACCTCATCAAGGGCTTCCTCCCCATGTCTTTCTTTTTCCCAAACTCTCATTTTTTTCATATGGGTTTCTCAAAACACCCGTTCGGTTGCACCACCGTGCGCCGCCGTACACGGCCACCCGTGGTGTTTCACCACCACCATCTTGTTCCTCTCATCCTCATGAACCTCCCCAAGAAATTTCATGACCAACGGAGCTTCGTAGAGCCCTCACTCTCCTACACTCTCCAAGGCCAAAAATGGTTTCAAACGGCCGATCCGCCGCCGTTAGCCACCGTCCGACCACCACCTCGCTACCACAGCTCCACCACATGCTCATCTACCTATCCCTAGCTTGCCATGAAGTTCTATGAAATTTCGCTACCTCGCGTTTCCGCTCACCGTTCGGTTTTACTGTTCACGGCGTGACGCCGCCGTGCTCCGCCACCTTTGACCATCACAAGGCGACCATGAGCCTTCCAAGGCCACGCTTAGCTTTTCTCGGTTCCAAACTACCACTTTATGTGGTGGACAGCCACCGTACGCCGCCACGTACGTTCCTCCGACGCATGTTCGTGACGAACAACGAGCGACGCACGGGTTATCCCGTCGATGGTATAACCTTCTATCTCTAGTTATTTTACGTTTAAAATAGTTAGTTGGTTGGTTTGTGGATTGTGTAGTTGTATTTGTGGAGTTCGTTGCGTAGTTGTGAAGCGAAGTGTGGTTGTGAAGTGTTGAGTTTGATTGTGTATTTTGTGGACTGTGCTGTGAAGTATAGGCGTGAGATGGATGCCGTAGATGTGATACGGCGGGTTGTGTGAAGAGAATACGCGTGTAGCGTATTCTGTGTAATGCAGCGACGCGCCGCGGACGTGCGCTGTAGTGATGTGTGTCGTAGAAGGAAGGGAGTACGCATGTAGTGTACTCCGTGTTGTATGGCGATGCATCGTGTGATGTGCATCGTGTTGATGAGTGTTGTAGCGAAGGAAGTACGCGTAGCGCGATACTCCGTGTCGCGTAGCGATGCACCGTGAGACGTGTATCGCAGTGATGGGTTTTGTAGTGTGAATGGAAGAGAGTTCACGTGAGTGTACTCTGTACTAGGTCGTGATACACCGGATGGCGTGTCACGAAGGGTTGGATGGCGTAGCAGAGAAGTGTGGAGCGTATGGTGTAGTGTTGGGAAACTGATATGACAGATGTCCCGAAGCAGTGGTGTTATGGATTATAGTCCGGGGTGACTGGTGTCATCTTGTGGTTGACTATGGCTAAGAGTATATGGATTGAGAAATGAGTTGTTTGTTTGGTTGTTATTGATAATTTTAATGAACTTGTTTTAGTGCAAAGGCTTTCTGAAGTCAATTTATCTCTTCCGAGTATAGTGAAACCTCAAGTTGGCCGTGGTGTTGCAAGTGCTTACAATATGGCAATTGAGTTCAGAAGTGAAAATCTTAAGGACTTGAGTGTTCTCTCTTCCAGCTGTTGTGCAGTTCCTCGTGTTTCGCGCTCTATTCTCATAGAACGCGACGATCGAGGTAAGTTAGCCTCTAACTTACTATCAGTTTATTGTGTATGTGTGATGGGTAAGAGAACTACAATTTATGTATGTATGTTATCGTATATGCCATGTCATGCTATGTCATTACATGTTTATCTGCTACGTATGATTTAATCTCTCATGAATAATTATCTGTTACATAATCTTTTCTGTCATACAATGATGTATGTTATAAGTATGCCATGTTAAGTATGCCATGAAATGTTATGATTAAATCATATGGTGCCATTTACAAGTATACGTCATGTTAGAAAAATATATGATATTAATTAACATCTCATGCATTAAGAAAGATAAGATATGTTATGTTACGTATAATACGTGGGGCCACAACAACTGTGGAGTACGTATTATATTTTATGATACGTATAATGCGTGGGGCCACAACAACTGTGGAGTACGTATTATATTTTATGTTACTTATAATGCGTGGGGCCACAACAACTGTGGAGTACGTATTATATTTATGTTACTTATAATGCGTGGGGCCACAACAACTGTGGAGTACGTATTATATTTTATGTTACATGAAGTATGGGGCCACAACAACTGTGGAGCATACACTACATGAGACACAGCAATTGTGACATGTAGAATACGTGGGGCCACAACAACTGTGGAGTACGTATTATATTTTATGTTATGTGTATTCATGGGGCCACAACAACTGTGGAGCATGAAGTATGGGGCCACAACAACTGTGGAGCATACACTACATGAGACACAGCAATTGTGACATGTAGAATACGTGGGGCCACAACAACTGTGGAGTACGTATTATGTTTTATGTTACTTGAATACGTGGGGCCACAACAACTGTGGAGTACGTATTAACGCACGTTATTAATCAAGACAATTGAATAAGATTCCAAGTTTATGTTAAGTCCAGTTTCAGATCAAATACATGATAAGTCAAGTTTTAGATCAAGTCCATGTTATGTTATACTCACGTACATGTTATGTTCAAGTTTATGTTATTTTCAAGTTCTTATTTATGTTATGCAGGTTTACGTTCATGCTATATTTCAAGTCCATGTTATGTTTCACGTTCATGTTATGTTGTTTGTTCATGTTATGTTTTAAGCTTAAGTTCATGCCATGTTAAGTCAAGTTCAGTTCACGCTTAAGTTCTGGTTAAGTCATGCTATATGTCAAGTTATACTATGTTTATGTATGACTATAATTATGCATTTATGCTTTTACTGCCATGCATGCATTTTTAACCTGTGTGTGAGTTTTATGTTAACTTACTGAGATTTGTAATCAAATCTCACTGTGGTAGTCCCAACTACCATTCCCCCCGAATGGTAGATCTTGTTACAGGACCCAAAGGAGAATTGGAATCTGACCAACTGAATACGGTCGACTAGGCCACGGTGCGATGTTGATGATGGTATAGTATTTAACTTAGGTTAATACTTGTACTTTTGGAGTTGTATCTCAAGTATTCTTTTGATCACAACCATTTTGGACTAGTGTGATGATCACGGCTTTTTAGTATGCCTTTATGTATGAATTATGTTTCAAGTATTTGGGATATATTTAGTTTGGTGCATAGTATTGCTAAAGAAAAAGATTATCCGCTACGAATATTGCATAATGCTAGATGCATGTTAGGAACATTGCATCTTATATGTCATGAACGGGGGCAGGTAACCTTGTGTTGCATGTCTCGACACTTCAAATGTCCGTTCAATCCCAAGCGGAATTTGGGGACGTCACAGTATGCTCTTGGTGTTGTGAATGTGAAACTCTCAAATGATCTATTTATAGGCATATGAGATTTCATATTCAAATTTAAAAAGATTCACATGTCAAAGACATCATCATTCACTTTTCAAAAATTTCAAACCTAATCTTTTTACTTTTTGCATGTGACAAAATGAGCACGCTTTACTTTTCAAAAATTTCAAACCTAATCTTTTACTTTTTGCATATGACAAAAGGAGCACAATTTACTTTTCAAAATTTTCAAACAAAGACATCTATCTTTTGCATAAGTCAAGTAAAACATCCATCACTTTTAAAAATATTCAAATAAAATATGCACATGTGAAAGATGACAATCAATCATCTTAATATTTTCAAAATTCAAACCTTTAATCATGTCATGTACATGTGAAAGATGACAATCAATCATCTTTCAAAATTTTCAAATTTAATTTTCAAAATATTCATGCACATGTGGAAAATGTATTTTAATGCTTTATGATAAAAAATTAATTTTGAGCCTTAATCCTAATTTCGAATTTTTAAGAGATTTACAACATTACTCTATGATTTTAATGTGAACTTGTTCCCTTCTTGCTCATGCTTGGTTCCTTGATGTACTTGATTCCATTGTGTGGACAACTTGATCTTGACACTCCTTTATTCTTTGAATTCATTTGTTATTATCAAAATCCATGTGTAGATTTTTAATTACATGAAACTTGAAATCTTATGTTCAACAATATTAATCACTACAATTAATACTATGTATAGCTATATAGTATATTTATCACTATAATTAATATAATTTAATTATCACTATACTTATATTTAATTAATATAATTATCACTATACTATAATTTACATAGTTATACTAATCATTATAGTTAATACTTATATAGGTATATTAAAGCACTGATTCACCACAACTAATATTACTAATATATAGCTATATTAATGGTCTAATACTATTATAATTTATATAGTTATACTAATCATAATAAGTTAATAACTAAATCACTAGAAATATAACTATATATATTTACTATAAATGTATTATTATATTATTTAATATATAACTATAATATATAGTACTAGTATATATTAATATATTATCAGAGTTATAGTATAAATATAATATACTAAATCAATATAACAGTATAACTAATACTAATATATCGTTATACTAATAGTCTACTATTATATAGTTATACTAATCACTATAATTAAAACTAATATATAGCTATACAGTATACTTATATAGTTGTACTAATACTATTAGTCTATTATATAGTCTAAGACTCTCAATTCTAATATAGGCTATATAGCTATAACTAATACTAATATTCATATTAATACTAGTAATATAGAATATAGTTATACTAACTAACTGATTCAAGTTCAACATAACTAATATTACTAATATAATATAACTAAATTGAATTATTAATAGTCTAATACTAATACAATTATATAGTTATACTAATCATAAATTCATAATAACTAAATCATTGTAAGTCTATATCTATATATATTTAGAATCAATGTATTACTATATTCTTTAATGTATAACTATTAACTATAATATATAGTTAATGTATAACCAATCAAAAAAATATATAGTACTAGTATATATATTAATGTATTAACATATTATAAAAGTTATAGTATAAATTATAATATATCATATATTTGTAAATTTATAATATATTAGTATAGTTAGCTTAATATGTAATATGTTAGTATTAAATCACTATAACTATATAGAATATTAGCAATAAGAGTATTACTATTATTTAATATAGTATTACATATATTATTACTATCATTACATATATTTATTAGTTATAGTATTAGTACTAGTATAGTTATTAGTACTAGTAGACTAATAGTATTAGTTATTAGTATTACATATAGTTATATATATTACTATTACATATAGTTACATATATAGTTATCACTATTACTATTATTATATATAGTTATTAGTTATAGTATTATTACTAATAGACTAATAGTAGTAATGTATTACAAATATATATATAATAGTATACTATATGTATATATATTAAATATATCACAATATAATTACATAAATATTAAACAAAATATCATTGGATAAAAAAAAAAAAGTCATAGAGTGGACCGAACGGACCGGACCGGTTCTTAGGAAGTTCGGTCCGGTCCAGGGTAGGAAAACCCTGGACCGAATAGGTCCGATCCGGTCCGTAAAACCTCCCCGGACCGGACCGAATTCTCCCCTACTTATGAGAGCATTGTTATTAGAATAGCTATATCCAAAAATAAAGTTACTTTTTAACTGTTAGAGATAAAAGTAGTTTACATTGGATTAGTCAATTTTCAATTTTTTAACTTTTAGCTACAGTAAATGTAAAGTTATAATTAAATTTGATAGTTATTGTACAAGGAGCAAATTATTATTTTATTATTTTTCTATAACTCTCCCTCTCGCTTCTGAATATTTTCAGAACGTTTGGTAGAATAAAATATGATTGGATTGAAAAATGGAGTACATATAATTGAAAAATATAATTTTTTAACCCATAATTTAATTAGAATATGATTACTAATTAACATATAATATGTAAAATAGTAAAATATGATAAAATAAAATAAATTAATAATTAAAAAAATTAAATATTTTTTTAATTATTAATTACTCATTACTATATAATGAATAAATGGATAATTTAAGGTGAAGATTTGATGTGAATAACTAAAGTTAAATTCATTTTATATTATTTTATTGTTATAAGATGGAAAATAACTATTCCAATGTGAAGATTAATATAAATGGAATAGTCAAAATTTAAATTTATCTTACATTTATCAAAAGTGTCATTTACATATGTATAATCCAATAATAATGCTATGAGATACTCTGTAAATAGCCAATATAATCGGAATTATATATCTGAAATAGACAGCTTTGTAAATAGAAAGATCTGGATGTGTTAGTAGAAACAACCTGTAAATGCCAATATAATCTCATAACATACATCTTAACAAACCAGTAGCACATCCCAACACAATACAACTCAACCCAATACAATTTAATACATCAGAGGATATCATAGTGTCACTTGCCCAACACAAATCAACTCATACAACTAGCAAAACTGCACACGCTTCAGATGCTTTGAACTACCAATTACAAGCTTCAGATGCTACTTCATCTTCAATGTCATTGTCATCTTCATCATTATCAGGTCTTATATCAACAAAATCGTTATCCAAGAGCTCTACGTGGGAATCCATGCCAACTCAAGTGGAGGAGTTTCCTTAGCAACCATTAAAAAAATTTTTGGTTGAATATTAGCAAGTACTGAAACGTATGTGTTTATTACACATAAAGGAAATATATAATCTTTCATAAGAGAGAGCAAATAAATATAATTAAAGGATCGAAAACAGACTAAGAACGAAATAATAAGCATAAAACCAACAAACAAATAACTACTTCTCCAAATGGGTACTACCGACAAACCAATTAATAAGCATAAGCATTGAAGTATGACAACAGAGAAATTCAATAACTACTACCAATCAAACCATCAAATCCAGGAACATGTCTCGAAAAATCCATAAAACAGAAGAAGTCTAAAACCAAGGAAACTGAAGACACCAAACAATTATAACGAGGAACATATCTAAAGAAAATGTGCAAAAACAAATAATAAGCATAAGCAAGAAGCCAGAATTTTTCTTTGCAGCAAATGTGTGTTATAATACAAATTTACAACTGCCCTATCTCCTCCATTTGAAATTTCAAGGAACAAAAATTATTGTAAAATGCTATGCTACAAAGAAAATTATTTGAAGGAACACAAGTTTTTAAGACCACCTTTTTTTTTTGTTTACACAAAGAAAATTACCAAGATAAGGTAAATGATGAAAAACAAACAATAGATACGTCAGGAAAATCATTACGAGGAACATAAACGATGCATGCTAACGCTACCAAGAAACGAAGTTATGGTTTATCTACTGAGAAAGGATAAATTTATTTGTTCTGACTTTGTAAAAGTAAAAAGAATCACAGCTCTGATACCTTTGAACGGAATCAAAGCCGGTAACTTCAGACGGCTTTCACAACCAAACCCAAAACAATGATAGATACTGCTTCTTCATGGACTGAAAATGGGAAAAAAGACTAAATTTAGTTGAAAGAAAAAAGTGCTAGAAATATGCACAACATAGAATATTAGAATTTAACACGAATAATAATATCCACACAACATATTTTACTACACATATTTTAAAATGAAAATATTTTTATAAAATAATGTTACTTTTATAAGATATTTTTTTATTTTAAAATATGATTATTTAATGTGTTGTAAAAAATTATGGTGTTTCTCATTTTTTATAGAGTCCCATGCCGCCCGCAATGATTGTTGGGCATGCCCGCTAGGTATAACTTATATTTTTAATTTCTTTCACTTTTTTATTTATATTTTTTTAATCCCTTTAAATATTTTTTAAAAATAATAAAAAAAAGCAATATACTTATAATCACTTTCTTGTAAAAGAAAAAAATTAAAAAATAAATAAATATATGAGCGATAAAAATGAGAGAGCAAGATCGAGGGGAAAAGTGGCATTATTATTTTTTATCTTATTATAATGAAAAATTTTATTCATCATTCTTACACACTGTATATCATATTTATTTTTATTTTTATTCTCTTATCAAATGTGTGGTATATGGATGATAAGTAGAAGAATTTCAATTAGTTTAAGGTGAATAAAACTAAAAAATCTTTTTTAAAAAATAAAAATAAGGAAGGAGATGATTAATAACAAAGGTCTATTATAACTAGTAGAACTATTACACCGTAATTCCGTTGTAGTCTAGTTGGTTAGGATACTCGGCTCTCACCCGAGAGACCCGGGTTCAAGTCCCGGCAACGGAAATATAACTTTTTCAATCGGGGGCATCACTCGGCGGGAATGTTGACTTTATTCTTTTTATTTTTCATCTATGTTTGGATATTCCCGAGTCCCCGATCAATGGATAATCGAATTGAAGGCTGAAATCAAAACGAACCGACTGTGCTGCTTGGTCTGAGTTTTTTGGTCTTCTCATTATTCTGATTGGAGCTCATGGATTGCTTTTCTGGAAGTTGTTCGTGCTGCTTCGATTATTCCAGAAAGTGGAACACCCCCAACCAAGTGATTCTCTGTCTGCCCACGCGTGTTTATTATGATTATTTTTTCTTTTGCTTTTTTTTCAGCTCTGTTTTTATCGGTATGCCGATGAAAGAAGACTTGGTATTTTATAGATAAAAAAGCCATCATTTTCCTTCCTAATTTAAAAGCTACATTCGCAAATTCTACAAAACTCTAAAATGCAGCGTTACCCTCGGGTTTATTTATCTGATTCAGATGAATCCAAATCATCATCTAATGCTCCGCTTGATCAACTGGTCGTACGTAGATTATGGCTCTGCTTAATGTTTTTCCTCGTCCTTTTACTCTTAACGCACATGCATGTTGTTTCAATGCACATGTCTTGCTTGATAATCAAACTTAGTGTCTGCTTGCAAAAAACTCTGGTGGTATGGTATATTTGACTCCTCTGTGACCTTCCTGAGGGAATCTTTGCTCAACAATCAACATGCTTCTGGTATGCTCTTGTCCTTCAACTCATGAAGATCAAGGGATTATTTTTATTTCTTCCATTTTCAGTACATGGTCATCGAGCCATTTTTATATCATGTCTCTTGCATTGTCTTGCTTTACACTCTGTTTTCTCTTACTGATTCCTCGTCTTGGGAGGCGCTATTCCATGCTTATTTGTGGGAATGTGAGGATTCTACGTTCGGAATTTTTGGAACCCTTAGAACATAAACCTCATTGAAACAAAAATGGTTATGTTTGGGAAAAAATAGTCCTTTTTTTCCTCTCTCCGATCATTCACAAAAGGCTTGTCTACACCTAATCCCCAATACCAAATCCATCAGGACAAAAGCATACTGCTACACTCTTTCCTTTTCTCTCCATGTGTTCCTCCCCTCTTCACACCAATCGAACCCATTTTATCCATAGCCGAGGCAAAAGCTTGAAAGAACTTTTGCTTATCCTTTGCCAAAGTTTGAACAATCGATTTGGTCCGGGGGTCCAAAAATAAAGCTTGGTCAGAGGCTAGTAAGCCTAGTTTACCGATCAAATTCCCATAGTAAGCGTGGTCGAACAAGAATGGGGTGGTAACATCAAATGGAGCAACAATGTCTTTGTTGCCACCAAAATGGGGGCATGACATTCTGAGTGCCTTGAGGAGTCTTGGATCGATGGCTGGGTCAGGCTGCTTGGTGCCATTATAGTCATATAGCCTGCTTATGAAGTTGTCACAGTGGGCAAACCCTATTGTATGTGCACCCGAGAGGACGACCAGGTCCTCTAGTGCTAGCCCTTTTGAGTTAAAGAGTTTGAGCAGCTCGTTGACTGTGGAATTTGCGCGCGGGATATTGGAGGGTACACTTGATGCCATTGATATTCTCCCATCCCACCTTCCTTTTTTCACTTGGTAGTAAGGACCCCCGGCCTGCAGCACATGAATTGGATATCATTTGAGAAAGAAGGGCACTAGGATCGTGCTGTTTATGGAAAAAATATTAAAATATCTATGGTGCTTATTAATTATTCAAGAGGGTTGGAAAAAAAAAATCAAGTATTCAAGTGTAGAAAAGAAAAAGGTTTCACAGCGGATCGGCCAGGCTAGGTCTAGTAAAGGGCAACCAAGCTCCACACAGATAGAAGTATGTCCACTTCCTTAATATGGAGTAAGTCTTTGGCACACGAACTGAACAAAACCATGTTTCAGCCATCAAACTACAGCACGGAAGGCGAAGTGATTGGGTTAGAAAACAAATTAGACAGAGGTTAACAAATTTCTATGAGACAATTCCGTTCTTCTTTACTGATGCATTTTGCATTCCTATGATACAGATACAGACGACTAGAACTCGACCAGTTTAAAGCCAATAAAGGCGGGCTGGCATGTAGCGAGGACGAAGTGATTGATCTAGAGTCTAGACATTCATAACGACTGACACTCACTAGTTTTGGAGACCCAAATTGTCAGAACCAAGACGAAATAAATATAACGACAAATTAGGCACATGGTCATGGAACTCTGCATTAATCCAGCTGTAACTTGTTTATTTGCTTTCTTTACAAACAAGGGCTCAATAGTAAATAACCCTTCTCTCAATATTTTTTCTACTTTGTGGCCTCGTATCCAAAAACATATCACGACGATGAAGAAAAATGGGAAAAAAAATGAAAGAAGTACCGGAAAAAATCAATGCAAGAGATATTGTTGAAGAATGTGCTACACTCGAGGACAAATCTTCTTTTGACACGCAAAAGCTGTTTATAGACCCAACAATGGACAAGGCCAAGTCTTCATAGAGGTTTTTTCTATTCGATTAACCAGAGCTTATGATCAGTTGAAAAACTAGCTCAGGTATGTGAGGAGATCTCCTGATTCCTCGGCTTTTATATTTCCTAGATCTATATTGAATAAAATCGCAAGGAAAGTGTCGTTCTTGTTCACCAGGGTACCCGCACATGCCTGCCATTACTGGTTCATTCTAGACCATTAACTCATGAGTTATGGAGTGCGGTGTATATTTGGCTCCGCCACCACCATTTGGAGTCAAATTGTGAACGCATTTTTTTAATACTCAAGTTGAGCATAGAGGAGTGGTAAATAATAAGACACGATATTTCTTAGAATTGAAGAGTTCTAACATTTACGGCGTAACGGCAGGACTTGCGGCAAATACCTCCCTTCATGTTTTCCCTTTTACCCTCCAAGAAGAACACTTGCATTAACTCATATGCAGCAAAGTTTGAGATCAGGAAAGTGAAAATAAAATGATCACAAAGAAAGTGAACAGAAAGGAGTCACTCACCAAATGCACGTAGTCTCTGGCTGCAATTGCCAGAATGTCCGCACAAGACACAACACCAGGGCACTTGCTCTCTACCAAGACTTTGGCCTTGCTTATGGTCTCAAACCCCTCCGCTCTTAGGTCCTTATTATCCTCTGCATCCTTCTCTGCCAACATTTTGCTTCCCGGCTTCGATGATATCAATATTGATGCATCACAGCCCTTCCATCCACCCATGCATAAATTGAGAAAACAAATACTCAAACTTCGATTTCATGTCAAACAAAATGCATTGAATGAACACACATTCTCATCTAAGATGCATCAGGGCGATGATTATAGTATGATATTATAAAACGGGCATGCATGCATGCAAAATCAATGCATTCTAAGGAATCCTGCAGCTCACTTCTACAAAGCAGTCATGGAAGAAGAGGCGAATGGTAGCAGGCCCGGAGACTGGTTCTTCTTTGAACTGTTGACTGGTGACGGACCCGATAAGCAGCTCGAGTTGAGGGCATGATTTGGCGTAATAATCGACGGAGAGTTGCCTGGTTTTACGAGTGGTATTTGACAGTTTGGCTGCACAATTTGAAGGGTAGGGGGTAAGCAGGAAGACGATGAGAAAACAAGTGAAAACAAGGATAGAAGAAGAAGAAGAAGAAGACGAAGAAGATACAGACATGGTTTGGAGTATGGGGTAGCTAAATTAGGACAAAAAAAAGATCAGTGGGAGTATAAACAGGAAGACCGGGTGTGAAGGTTTGGGAGAAATTGCCATGTGAAAAATAGAGAGAATCAAGACCCGTGAAGCCCAAAAGGCCAAAACATTCAGGGGGGATGCTGTGCAGGAAGAGAGAGATGATGTTGTAGGGGGTAGACCAGATACGGCGTAGAGAAAAACATGATGATGAAAAAGTTCAGAAAGAGCTTAAAGAAAGCCCCTTTTAAATTACTTCAACAAATTTAAGCTGGATCCAACCTGATATGGTTTGGTGACAATTGGTTTCATGTTTGGGGGCTTCAAAGTCAAATAAAAAGGTGAGATCTGGTCTCTAGATATGCTTGTTCTCTCACGGTATACCTCACAATACTTATTATTTAGGATGAGAGATCAGATTACTCATGGGTATGGTCAATTTATTGTCATGTCCAAATCAATCTTGGTTTTAGACAAAATTATGACCTAGCAAGCATCTTAAGGCTTTCTTTTATTGAATAGTAGTGAAAAATATAGGTAAAAAGTAATAATAGAATATTGAATAGTAGTAAAAAATATGTAAAAAGTAATAATAAAGTAATAATAATAAAATATGTTGAGAAATGTTAATGTATTATAGGTTCCAAACCAACTAAAAGTCTCTTTTTGAGGCCACGAAAAGAAAAACCAAAGCGAGATGTTTCTGTTTTTGACTCCCAAAAGAGAATGGTGTGCAGAAAGAACTGGTGGGAATAGTCAGAGTGAGCTACACGCATGAGTTCTCAAATGCAGGCCAGGCATGTGCAGCATCGGGGACCTCGGCCAAAAAAATAGGGTAATGCTACAGATTCATGGAGATGAATGGCGAGTTTACTTTTACCTTTTTAAGCCGGCAGCATGTGGAGCAAGCCTTTTGCTGTGAGAACGGTAAAAGCTGGTGGACCATATTGTACTGTCGTTCCTGGCATTAATTTGTGCGGACCAGATTTATAGCCCTGAAACTCCTCCAGTTGCCATTCAACTTGGGAAGGATTTTATCTTGTTATATGGGTAAAAGGCCTGAATTTAGTGAATCTGTCATCCATATTTAATAGGATTTTTACCATATTTTATCAATACACTTCAAAACCATTTGAAAAAGTTATTATTTTTTAATTCACTGAATACATAAAATACCCTCCAATTTTAAGGTTATAAATGTTTGATCGTATGGGTTCGTTTCCAGGTATATTTTATTTGTAAGTAATGCAATGGATTGACTTCTGAGAGTGCTGCTTCGCATAGCAAACGCACGAGAGCCAAGGAGTAACAAGAAATTGAATTCTTCCCCGTGTTTTGTTCCTGTGCGAGCACATTGTCAACCGCTGAGTTTTGTGTGTTTCCCATTAATTTGTATTGTTTTTCCTCCTTGTTCATTTCATTTGTCTTGTTGTTTTCCTGCTACCTTGAGGGCCTAGAAATTAATGTCATGGGGTCAAAACAAGAAGCAGAAAAGCATAAACTCTTTTTTCACTCTCCTCCAAAACGTTCTCGACACCAAGTCCTCCCTCTTCAGCTAAAGCTGGTCATTCCGTGTTAGCTAAAGCTTATCAAGCAGTTCATTTTCGGATTTGAGAAACATTTTTCTCCACTTCTCTCCTATTTTTTCTCCTAGTTTGGCCGTCCAGTACCACTGCCCGTGACGCTAGGCTAGTCTACCACTCCCATTGAAAAAGGTAGCAAAACCACGACGTTTTGTGATGCGGATTTGAGAAAATTGTCATCCACAAAAATTCTTCCTTATTGACATATATATATATATATATATATATATATATATCTCTCTCTCTCTCTCTCTCTCTCTCTCTCTCTCTTAATCATATTTCCTTTATACATGGTACAAGTGAATGCTTTATGCTTATGAATCTTTCAATTTTAATTTTTTATCAAAGCAAAGAAAAACCAAAGTCGAAAGAGGACAAGGGAAGGGCAGCTATGATATTCCCAAAGGAAAATAATCGACTTATAACTATTTTGTAACCACTTTACGACTCTATAGAATGAAGGGTAATTTTATAACATTGAGATTTATTTGAAATGAAACAAAATGATTATATTGATTGATTGAAAATAAATTGTAAAACAATTGTAAAAAAGTTTTAAGTATATTATTACCCATTCGTAATTTCCTTATGTCAAGTTCTTGAAGCCCATAGTTTACTGATCTTATCTATATTTATTTTTTAGAAGTATTATAAAGGGTTTTCATAAAAATAAACATACAAATTGACGTGGTCACATTTAATTCATTTGATTTATTTTATGATAAAAATAATTTTATAATTTGACGTATCACATCAAGTCACGTTAGTTCACGAGTTTATTTTTATGTAAGATCTTTTTAGTTAAATTACTTTTAATTTTTAATAATGATTTGTACAAGCCCAAAACAAATCAATCACATGCAATCATTTTGTAAAAATTAGATCTCATCAAGAAAAAATCTATATAAAAAAAAATCTATGCTTTTTGAGTGAGATTTAATTTTTTTAACCAAAAAAAACCCGCACCTTGTACAAGAGTCGCACACTTTAAACTTACATTATTATTATTATTATTATTATTATTATTATTATTATTACCTACAGTTTTCTATCTTTCTTTAACTGAAGCCTGGATTCTTTTGTGTCAGATCTAACATTGATTTCCAAGTACTTCATACAGATGCGTACCATGAAGGGAAAAAAATAATGATGGTTCGTCGGGATTGCCCGTCAACTGCAGTGTGCACTCTCTCATCTTGTAACATCAGCACCTGGACTGCATTTTCCAAAGTCCAGCCCACTCTGTTCAGCTCATTCGGCCCTGCGAAGCCCAGCCGTTCTCTTACTAAAAACGCACCTAGCCGCTCTTATGTTGTTGCTACCTTCTATACCCGGTTTGTCTCGGCCATCTCCCTCGAAGGCAAGCTTCGTGTGTCGTACACCAACCGTTTGATCAAATTCTTCAACAGGCACGACATCGTCTTCCTTGACTTATATTAGCTAGCTCTGGAGCGACGAGTCGTGGTCATAAATAGAACCTCAAACCACAGTAACTTGTCCGCGCTCATTTTCAATTGAGCCCCAACTCACATCCGGTTACCATTTCAATTGCATCGTATAAGAGTTTCAAGCTCTAGCATTTAAACCCTCCAAAACAATTCATTTCTGACGAAGTTTGCGTTTTGAGTCTTTGACCATGCAACGCTTGACATCAAGAATTTTAAGGACTGCGGCTTCTTATTCTACATCAACAACTCTACTCAACCATGCGTCATCGAGCTGTGTTGTCCCGAAACAGTCTTCCCGTGCCTTGTCTTTGCAACCAAATCTCCGAAAACTGCGAGAAATAGCCATCCCGGGAGATTTTGTGAAATGGGGTTCTCTTGGTTTCTTTAGGACTTCTAGGTTTGCCACTGGGTTCGCGCCATTACAGCCGAAGCCGTTAGACTCGATTATGGATATCGAGAGGGTCAAGGATCGCTCGGCCGAGGACATCGCCTCGATTTGGGATGATGTAATGTCACATATTCTCAATTATATTTTCATTATGACTTGAATTTGCTAACCTTGCTTGCTGAAGGAATAATCTCAAGCTTCTTTTAATGATGCCCTGTAAATGTATCCGATACGGTTCTCATTGACTTACTCTGATAGAGATAGATGGAAAAGATCCGGACAAACTTATGGTATGTTTTGGGAGTTTTATTATGTGCAGTATGGCGTGTCCCATTACTCTAGGGGTTGAGGGCTATGCCAAATTTAGACCATTAACCCCCCTTTGGCTAATTTTACTACCTCAATATCAAGGATTTCTTACAGCAAATTGGTCAGAGTGTTGGCTTAAGATAAAAGACTAGTACAGGTTCATTTTAGGGTCTTTAATAGAGTGCGATTAGATTACTATTATTATTATTTTTTTTCTGTAGATTTTAGCTCTCTACTCTTTGGAGTCGTTACCTTCCCTTTTGAGATCCCAAAAGTACATTTGAAAAATCGAAATATGTTTCTCTTTTGTTTCTTGGGAAAGAAAATATCTGTGTACATGACTCATCTTTGATTCTTATTTGCTTACTTCTGAGCCTATTCACATTGTGGTTAAACGTAGAACAGGTCTTGTTGAATGCACTTTATTTCGTTGAACAGCTATATAACTCCGTAGAGTAGCGTCTGAGGATTTCCTTTCTCTGTCAATCTCTACAAATGATCATTTTGAGTCTCTTTAGCCTGGACTATGCCTTCATGTTGTTTTGGGAAAAAGAGATCTCTTATGGCAACTAGCATTTTCATGAGTGAATGGATTGTACCTTTGTTATTTTGAAATAAAACTGTAACAGCATAGAACTCTAGGACCTTATCTTATACATACTTTTTTCAATGTATGTAATTAGTTATTTTTGGATGTGTTATGTCTTTCAGTATCACTTGGGAAGAGGCCATATTGGGGCATCTATGAAAGCGAATCTTTATTACTTGTTGGAGCAAAGAGCTGCAGATTGGTAATCCATTTTGATGACGTTTTTGTGTCCTTTGGAACCTTTTTTATAATTAAATTCCTACTTATCAAAAAAAAAAAAAAATGATGTTTACATTTTACGTGTGTCCTCTTTCTATATTATGGCTAGTCATACTCTTATCTGCTTTGGCAGCCGGTATTTTGTCATTCCTTTGTGGAGAGGAAGTGGCTATACAACAATGTTCGCTCAAGGTTTGGTTTCTAATCACTGGCTTTATATCATACATTTTGTTGTCAATGATTGTTTGAGATTGCCTCTAGGTTAAAATTGATTTAGAATTATTCTAAACAGCAGCCGGTTTCATTTTTTACACCACACACCGGTTTAATTTTTCCACCTCACAGTTCAGTTTAAAACAAAAACCCACCTCCTCTGTGAAGCCACTTCTGCTAAAGACTCAAGAAGCGGAACAACCCACTCAGTTTGGTTCCCTGTGCGAATACCTCCCAATGCTAGAACCATAAGACTGAAAATGCATTTCTAATGGCAATGATGATTTTCTCCAAGAATCAAAGACACACAAACTGTGTCTAGATGTTGAAACCCACCCCCACGTGCAGGTATCAAGATCAATCTGAGGTGAGGAGAAGTTGAACTGGCCTCACCAAATGGGTTCTTCTCCAAAAAAACAGAGCTCCCTTCCCATTTTTAAAAAAAATCTCCAGGTACAATGTAAAATGCAATTCTTCCCCTTGATTTGGAGATGAGCTTTCACAGTTTTGGAGAAAAAGCCCCCAACAATCTCCAGTTGGTTTTGGAGATGCAATTCTTCCCCTTCATGGTTTTACTCTCTCCCTCATAAAGAAAATGAAGAATTTGATGGCCGTTAATCTGCTAGAGAGCCAGAGAAATTGTCGATGTTGGAAAAAAAATGGTGGGTTTGCATTAAAGGAGATGTTTCCCAAGAGTGGGTTTGTTTGAAAATGAGTGGGTTTATGTTTTGCTTTGAAAAAAAAACACGCTGGAAGCATTAATTTGGTGTGCGGTGTATAAGGCTGTTGTATAGTAGTTTCTCATTGATTTATGTGTTGTTCACTTGACCTTGTTTGTCGAGTGGTATGCATTTGGAGATGAAGTTATATGATTATTCACACTACCGGTCTATTTAGTTAATGCAAATGTAGCTTATCTTCTAGTTTGGGTCCCTGTCCTTAGAGGAACCTACTAGACAGATTTTTTTTAATGATTATTTATATTTATTAATTTGGCTCTTAGTAGACTCAATAACAAGATAAAAAAGTTAAATTTGTTTTTTTAACTGAGTATTATAATTGTCTGTTGCCTTTGCCTGGTTCCTTCTTATCTAAGTGTTCCATTGATGAGAAACGTTCCTGATTAGCATACTCTGGGAAGAAAATTTCGAAATGCTACTGTTACCAAAGTTCTTTCCCAGACTTATTTAGTCTATATTCCCTGTCAAGGTTGTGCCCCTAATTCTTTATTTTATCTGTTGCCAGTATTTTTTCCCCCAGAAAATTTAATTACAAAAACCTTCTAGGGGCTATGTAGGAGTGCTTGTTTGAGGTAATACCTTGAGCAGTCTTGTAAAGTGCTATTTTGACTAGTGCTTTCAAAATGTTTAAGAATGCTAAATGCATTTTCATTCTTACAGAATTGATATTTCCCATGGTACTCCTAAGATAGCTAGAAGCACTCCTCTGCAGTCTACATATCCAATTTAGTGGGACGTCCACATAATTTAAAATCACCATTAGACATGATGCTTTTCACATCAATGAAAAGAACCCACTCTAATGGAATTTTCGGCATAATTAAGAACGTGCCATTTAAAGTAGCAATTAAGACAAAAAAAATCCAAAACAGTAATCGTGACTATGCATATATATCTGTACGCATATTTAAGTAACTTGTGGTGCACAGTGCATGTAGATGGGAGCTGGTCAAAATCATTATAAATATTAGTGATGGATATTAAGATTGTTAGTTAATATCTTCATCTGCTACACAATCCATGTAAAAATCTATGCAATTGCAAGGAGAGATGATCTTTATACTGAGAGTCCTCCCCTTCTCTTATGGTGAAAAAGTTATCATAAGTTGTACATATCAAAAAGAAAGTTTTTATAAGTTGCATCAGCATCCGTGGCAATGTGCATTCAGTTTCTTGCTTTGAATTTTTACGACGTCAATAACAGTGATAAAACTAATACTTCATGACTACCACTTTTTTGCTAATTCGCTCCTCTTTTCATTCAAACTTTTCTTGCAGTGCAGATGCCGCACATTATTTTCACTGGCCTTGAAGATTACAAGGCAAGAGGAACTCAAGCAAGTCCCTACTTCACGGTTTCTTATCACAAAGAATTTGCTGAAAGCAAGGACTTGGTACTTGTCCGCGGTGATGTTGTGTTCACAAGCAAGCTTAGTGACACAGAGGCAGAATGGCTTCTGGAGACTGCCCAATCCTTTTATTTGAATGATATGAGGTACAAGCTGGTCGAGCGCTTCAACAAAGAAACGCATGATTTTGAGTTCAAGGATGTCTTGCAAGCATTAGACATGCCTACTCTGTGATCAGCCAAAAGACAAACTTTGGCTAATAAGAGGGTGAAAGAGAGAGGATTTTAGTCGGTAAAGGAATTGGCATCATTTAAAATGCAACGGGGACGTTGTCAGCATGCAATTCATGTTAAAGAGCGGAGTGAAGGTTCTGGTTTTTGATGCAATTGATGCAGTTCCTTTTTCTACCAGTCGAAGTGCTGGTATTTAACTGTTTTTTTTAGCATTATTGTACTCTTGTGAGTGATTTTGTTTTCGTTTTTTCCGTTGCGTGCCTAAAAAAAGTGTTGCAACAAAGGGGGTTTTGGAATGGCATTTCAAACATACGAACTGCAATCGACTACAGTTTGAACTCATGGTAGAGAGGGCGGAGCAATACAATTAAACAGGACGGAAACGGGGACTTTGAAGAGAATGCTTGCTTGCTTCAGATATTGTCTTACATTGAAAGAAAGGAAGATTGTCATTCGAGGGTGCGAGTTTGGTTACAATATTTTAAAAATTAAAATTTTATTGGAATTATACGATTGAAAAATTAATGGATAAGATGTTTTTAAGTGAAAAAATAAGTAAGGTTTTTCATCCACATCTCTGTTGTTTTAAATTTTTTCAACACGACGTATCAAGCGAAATTTTGAGGGAAGCCAAGCTTAAGCTTGAGTGGAAATTCACGGGAAAAACAAAAATACGGCGTCGTTTTAGTGGGATCAGATAAGAATATCCAAGTAACGACGACCCTGGGAGTGGGGACAGCAAAGTCTAAAGAAGGTCCTTTTTTTCGTATTTCTTCCTGGCGATTGGCGAAGTATCCATAAGAAACCCTTGCGGAGTGGAGACGAGAGCCCTCTTTTCCTTCAAGTTCAAGTAGAAGTAGAGCTTGAAGTAGAAGTCCTCCTCGCAAAGCCCTCTCCTTCTCTCCCTCTCCCTCTCTCTCTCTCCCCGCAAAATCCACCAATATCCAGTTACTTAGTAAAGCAAAACCCTCGTTAAATCCATTTCCCACATCCTTCTTAAATTTATCTTTGTTCTTTATCACAATGAGTGACTCGGCCGCAGATGACTCCAAACACATCGAGGAGCTCTACCTGTACGTCGAGCGTCTCAACGAGGCCACGGACAAGTCCCAGGTCCGTTCTACTCCCCTGTTCTGCGTTTCTAGGGTTTACCCCAGCCACAACCTGCCTGGCGTTCCTGTGTGTGATCGTTCTCGTTTTTCGGTTATTTGCAGAATGTGAAGGACTACCAGGGTATCATCGACACTGCCAAGTCCAGCATCAAGGCCAAGCAATTGGCCGCTCAGTTCATCCCCAGGTTCTTCAAGTTCTTCCCCACTCTCTCGGGCCCCGCCATCGACACGCATCTCGATTTGATCGAAGAAGAAGAGCTCGGGGTCAGTAATTTATCTATTGACGTATTTATATATGTTGTAGTTCTATTTGCTTGCTAATATAATGTGAGAAAGGAAAGCAAAAGAACATGATTATCACGTCATTTATTGAATATTTGCGCCTCTCTATTTGTTGGAAACTTGGAAGTGATGCTTTATTATTATTATTATTATTATTATTTTAAATCTCAATGGTGTTTTCTAATGCTCATCTATTGTACAGGTACGGGTGCAAGCAATTAGGGGACTTCCCCTTTTCTGCAAGGATACACCAGAACATATTGCAAAGATTGTAGACATTCTTGTGCAACTCCTTGCATCCGGTAAATTATGGATTTTGCATTGCTTGTTCTCCTGGTATTGTGCTTGTTTTACACAGTATTGAAGCTAATGATCTAACTATTTGGGAGAGTAGGGAAAATTAAACTAAAATGATAAAATATGCACATTATTTATTTTGCTATTTCTAGTACCAAAAAAATATCGTAAACAAATTCAAACCATAATCAAATTAAGTGATGATTTTGGAAAAATAAAAAATAAAATTACAGAAGATAGATAAACCTTGATAATTTACCTTTTCTTAATTGAAGCATTGTTATCTCTTTGCCATGTGATGAGAAGCCCAGAAGCAGAGAAAAAAATTTCGGATAGTGATAAGGTGGTCATGGAAAGTTTTTTGGTGAAAAATCAATTTCAGTAAAATGATATCACAGCTTGGTACTAATTGGATTGTGACTTTAGTTAAATGAAAGTGAATGCTTTGGGACGTACTAAATGGAATTTGTAGTTTTAAAAAGAAATAAATTCATGGGTGTTATATGGAGAAAAACTTGATTGGGGTTGGGTGGGGGGACTGGGCTCAGAAAGTACACTCATTAGAGCTTTCTTAAACATTTATGTTTATAGAATTTCAACATGTGGTTCCTCTCCTGGGTTAATATGAAACTGATACTAGATTTCGTCTTTTAGAGGAATTTGTGGAGCGTGATGCTGTTCATAAAGCCCTTATGTCCCTGTTGACGCAGGATGTGAAAGGTACTGTGCTTTATCTTCTGGTTTGGTGATGGTACCTGAGGGCAAGTTGTGCCATGTAGGAGTTAGTGCATAAGCTTTCTTCCTTTGGACACCAGAATTTTATGTGTTTGGTTATTTGTATACCTTTTTAAACGATTGGAATATGTCCAAGAAAAGTTTTTGCAACAATTGTGATGGAAGATATTATCTGTTGTTGTGTGCAGAAGGAATGAGCTTTTAACATGTATCATTCAATCATAACTACTGGAAAATGTTTATAAATATATCTGTTTCGGTTAGTAATTATTTGTATGAACATCTCATGTCAATGTGCTTCTAGTGTGATACATATTATTCATTGTACATATTCCTTGTCATATTTATAGCATGCATTTCTAAGGGTTAATTTTTGGTGTAATTAAATCTTCTTGTTGATGTAGCTTCTTTGACGGCCTTATTTAAGCATATTGGGAGTGTTGATGAACCGAGTACGGATGAAGTTATTCGTGAGAAAGTTTTAACTTTTATACGAGATAAGGTAAGAAGACTCACTCATATTATTCGAATGGTAACTTTTTACTGCATTTCATTTTGATAAGTAATTGGGTCTGCAGGTTTTTCCCATTAAGGCTGAACTGTTAAAGCCTCAGGAAGAAATGGAAAGACATATAACTGATTTGATAAAAAAGGTGTTTTCTTGGTTTTACTACTTTGATCAATGCTTTTGTCCTTTTCCCAGTTCAAAGTTTTGAGTTTATTGAATCTCAGTTTTTGTTCTGTTGTTCAATTGGAAGATGTCTGACTAGTATGATTTGAGTTCCATTATCAGAGTTTAGAAGATGTAACCGGTGCAGAATTCAGGATGTTTATGGACTTCTTAAAGAGTTTGAGCACTTTTGGAGAAAAAGCTTCCCCAGAACGCATGAAAGAACTAATTGGAATCGTTGAAGGACAAGCTGATTTAGATGCACAGTTCAATGTGAGTACTTGTTTCTTTGTGTTGACACTGGGGGCATTTAAAGGAAGTAACTTTTGAAGTCCAGGTTGTATTATGGTACATTTAAGGTTATTTTTATTTTTATTTTTATTTTATTTTAGAGAAGAGAAAAAGGTCATATGTCCAATAGTGACCTCCTCCCAATTTATTAAAAAAAAAGACCCCTCATTTATGGTAGAGGAAAACCTTGTAAACAAGCCAAGCCCAAAAAATTAACAAATATACAAAAACCTCCCAAATTAAACAGTACAACAACAGCAATTTACTGCCATTCACAAGAAGAAACCTCCCATACCCAAAAGAAAATAGAGAATCAAGGGTACATTTAAGGCTTTGAGAATGTAATGTTGGAAGAGTTCAAGGATTCAAAAGTGGAGACATGCATTGTTCTTAAGGGATTTGTAAGTACTGTTTGAGATTTTAAGAGGTTGACAGTTATAATCTTGAAAATGGGACTTAGTATCCTATATTGTGAATGGTGATTAGTGCTATATTCTTGTACCAAATTTGCAGTGATCATTCTGGGGAGTACTTAGTCACTGGTGGTTGTATTTGTGACTAACGTTTGTTTCTTCCTCCTTTTATTGTATTCTATAGCCTTGGTAAATAATATATTTTACTTTATGGCTTTATGAATAAATTGTAACAATTTTGTTTGAATGGATTTAAAAAAAAATAAAACAGGTTTCGGATGGTGACCATATTGACAGGTTGATATCATGCTTGTACATGGCTCTTCCACTTGTTGTGGTATGGACTATGTGCGATATTACTTTTCAATTTAAAGGGCTGATTGTATGTATTTCTGACTGCCTCATGACTTTAATTTGTCACACAGAGGGGTGCTTCAAGCAGCAAGTTTCTCAATTATTTGAACAAACACATTATACCTGTATTTGATAAGGTAATTACTTATGAAAAAACCTGTATTTGATAAGGTAATGATCACTTCCTTGTCTTGAAATAGTAAGCAGGTGACGCAAGTTCATTGGTCTTTTGGATATTTTCATTTAAAAATTTGTTGCTTTCAGTTCTAATATGTGTTTGCTTATGCTTAATCTAATTGTCTTTTATACCAGCTATACTTTTTATAAGTAGTATCAAGATATCTGGGATTAATCGGAGCTTTGTTCTCTGACATCCAGTGCCAATAAAAATAAATAAATAAATAAGTAGTTTGAAGATATAAACCATTTTCTAATATATTTTGATCTTAAGCTACATCACTTCCGTGAGCATTATTTATTTATTTATTTTTGAATTAATTCAAATGTCTGCATGAGCTCTAATCATCTTTTATACCAGCTATATTTTTAATTCATTGGTAGTTATTTCTTCCAGCTTCCTGAGGAGCGAAAGCTAGATATGCTCAAAGCCCTTGCAGAAATTTCTCCTTATACAACCCCACAGGATTCTCGTCAGATTCTTCCTAATGTTGTTCAGCTATTAAAGGTACACATTTAAAATGACAGGAAAACATATACATGTATGCGTTTATCTCTATGACCAACACACAGAGAATTGATATTCGTTCATTCACAAGAATTTTTTTGTTTATACCTGCTTGGATATTCTTTACTAGATGTACCAAATGTTGAAGCCTTGCTTGAAGTGCACGAATTTTTTTTTGGACTAAAAAATCTTTTTGCCTCAATCTCGTAATATGTTCCTTCTCCCTTCTCAGAAGTACATGCCCCGGAGGAAGACAGGGGAAGAGATGAACTTTACTTATGTTGAGTGCTTGCTGTACACATTTCACCATCTAGCTCACAAGGTTGATTTCAGTGATGTACCTTTGCTAAATACTCTTCCGTTTGTTACTATTGGACAATACTTACCCTATTTTTCGTTCTTCTTCAGGTTCCCAATGCCACTAACAGTCTATGTGGTTACAAGATAGTGACTGGCCAACCATCAGATAGGCTTGGGGAGGACTTCTCAGAGTTATATAAGGAGTTCACTGAAAGGTAATTGATTTCTTTTTATTAAGTTATTTTCTTCTATATATGTTACAAAGAAATTGCTTCTTCAAATTATTAGCTTTTGGGTAAATGTTTACTTTAGTCCTTGTAAAATACATTAGTTTCTGATTTGGTCCTTAACATTGAAGAAGTTCCGGTTGTATCATTAAATGATCTAAAAAAATGTACTCATAAAAACAATCTAAAAAAGTGTAACTAAACTTTTGCATCAATTTGACTAGTAATAATTGATAGTGTCATGTTTTTTATTTACCGATAAAAAAAATTGATAGTCATGTCAGTTTCTCATGCAGGAGTTGATATGACAAATGAAATTCAACTTACACGTATGAGTGTTACCTCATCTATGAGAAGTGAGGATGTGGATTTTTTTCCCTTCATTCTAGTATTTTTGATAATTAAATTTAGCAAAAAAAGAAAAAGCTTCTCTAGCAAAACGACCTACTTGTACTCGTCAAAGTAATAATTAAACAAAAACGCACAAGGACCTGTTTACGACGTTTTGATTTTCTTGAAGTCTTGATTGTAACTTTTTGAACTTGCACCAAATTAGAAATTCATGTATTTTCTGAGAGCCAAAATTGATGTTTGCTCTTACTATTTCTTTTCCTGTGGAGGGTTCATTCTCTATTATGGGGTGCAAATATAAAATTTCTGAACTGGCCATGCCCTGGAGTTTGCAACCTTTTTTGTTTTGGTCTTGTGTGTTTGTTTGTTTCTTTTCTTCTCTTATGTTGTGTGTGTACTCTGTGGTTTGCTTGTTGAAAATTTATATTGTTCTTTCAGGTTGAGTAATGTCGAGGAGTTAACCAGGGCTACCATGAAGAAATTAACTCAGGGGATGGCTGTGCACAACAAAGCTATGGCTGCTGCCAAATCTGATGAAGCAAAGGAAGGCATTGTGAGTTTGTTCTCAATAGATCCCAGTCTCTGGTGGAGCTTTTATTTATTGATTTTCTTAATATTTACTTTATGACCATTTTCCTGTAATGAACAGAAAACTCAAAAGCAGAATACTACAACTGGGTTGCGAACCTGTAACAACATTTTGGCAATGACAAAGGTGAAGGGAAAAGATTTATTTGTGTTTTTAATATACAGGCCTTTATTTATATATGTAAAAGCTGATCTTTAATGACTTATATCCAGCCGTTGCATTCAAAAACACCTTCATTTACCGGAGATAAAAGCATCAACCTGTCTTGGAAAGAAGCAACAAAACCTTCTATTCCCACTGCCACAGCTACAACTGGGTAGGATAGATATTTCTGGTTCTGTTCTTCCACTTCTCTTCTCATCACTCTCTCTGTCATCCCCTCATCTTTTCTCACGCAATAGAATGTTTGATCTTTTATTCCTTCTTTTATTTTATGGTTTCTGGCGTTGATAATCTTCCTGTCTTTGCTGAAAGATCTATATACGGGTTCATTCAATCAGCATAAGCATGCACAGGTTTTATGTCTTTGATGGTGGACACATTTTTATTTTTTCATGAACTTTGTGTGCAGAGGAAAACGACCTGCTAATGCTACTAATGGATCCAGCAATGTTACATCCAAAAAGGGCCGTGGAGCTGATGGTTTACCAAACCAGCTTGTTAATAGAGCATTAGAAGGTTTGTCTCATGGTGGGAGAGGTGGGCCTAGGGGCAGAGGCAGGGGGTGGGCTGGACGTGGAAGAGGAAGAGGCTACCGGTAGCCTAGTTGCTTGCTGGACGTGAATTCACAAAATCAACATCCACTGGGAAGTATACGACTAGAAGCCATTTGTTTATTCTTGTTCTCTGTTGGAGCTAGATTTGATTTGTAGAGGAAGCTGAGTATCTAGAG
This sequence comes from Carya cathayensis, assembly GCA_011037825.1. Lineage (NCBI taxonomy): Eukaryota > Viridiplantae > Streptophyta > Magnoliopsida > Fagales > Juglandaceae > Carya > Carya cathayensis. The sequence goes on along the minus strand of QGSO01000140.1, from coordinate 1,602,464 downwards.
ACTTGTTTGTGGTCTAACACTAGGAATCATTCTGGTCTGGAGCTTATCCAGTAGCTTTTAGTGCCTCGAGAAGTTATTAATCGTTTCTAGTTCAACTGATGAAAGCAGCAGCTGGGATTTTATGGAGTCTGTGCATGCCTGTTACTCCGTGTATGCATATGATAACTTACATTCCGAGAAATGATTTTACAATTCTGAAAATTTGTAGAATATAAATTGTTTGGTTGAATGAGAACTTGAGAAAACTGATACTGTTCTGATGAGTGTCATTAATTGTTATATAATTTGCGTGGCCTACATTTACAGAGAAGGAATATCTGAGACAGTCCGAAAGACAGCTTTATATTGAAACAAGCGCAGCTTTGATCTCAGCCAATTTTCTTGTCGCTGCTTTGAACATTCAGGAATGCATGGCTTCAGTTTATGCAAGCGAGGGGTGACGGATTGGGGATAGCAGAACGGCAGGCTAGCATTCATTTACATCCGATTTGAAGTTTCTTAATTTGTATTGGATGCGTCTGCCAGATTTGGAGTTCTTTGATTCTTGGTATGGAACTGTCTGATTAGTTCAATGGCCTTCTTCCAGACCCTCTTATCGCCTGGGGTATCATGAGTAGCAACATTTCCTCGGAAAGCATCTTGATTTCGACAAAAAATCAGGGATGGCAGATAACAAATGGTAGATGTAGAAAAAGGATATTAGATGGAGAACCCAAAAGCTCTGGATGCTAGGCTATTGGGTTTGTTGGAAGTAATGTTGGTTGAGCGCTCATGTGAGGCAGTCGGCAATCCCCCAGTTTCTTAAATTCTCCCGTCTCTGACAGCTGTAGAATGGCTGTAGAAAAATCTAATTGCCAGACCCTTTCTGGAAGGCCTGAGTGGGGAAACAACAGAAAATTCCCTTTAGGTTTTAACCTTGTAATAATAATAAAACAGCAATTCGGGATGGTCAGTCGTGAAATTGAAAGGTTTGGTGTAATGTTTGAGTTACTCACAAAGCCAAATCTTCCGTATCTGTTGGGGGGCATGGTGGTATTGTATCCCTTGCAGTAACTTATTCAGAAAGACTTTCCCGTATGCGAGTTCCAGAAAGGCCGCAGCTAAGTTTTTGTTTCTGAATTACTCTAGGTATGTGTGTGTATTCATCGCTTACATTTACCATATTCGCTGGACTAAACTCGAGCCTATTCTCCAGATGTCTCTTTGTAAACGAATTGCCACCACAACAAACTTTCAAGTTCTTCTTCAACCACCAGATGTGTAACATTTGATTCTAGTTGTCGCGCGGTGAGCATTGAAGATAGACTAGCAGTGTAGCTCAAGGTTAGGACCATGACCTGAGGTATTCTTATACCAAAAGCAAGAGCACATCAATAAAACTTGGGGGGTACGGCCTCTTGTTTATGGGACAGAAAAAGGTTCGGACCATTACGACAAACAGCCACACTACAATCACCAAACGTGTAGTTGTTGTAGATTTTCTGCCCTGTAACATTCAGCGATTCAGAAACATTCTTATGAAATTCAGTACTCTTGTAAGTTTTTTAGAAAGTAATGCAGTGAGGTGAATGATTTTAAGGGCAGAAGCCAGTAATGCAAAACTAAAAACTCTCTGAGATTGTCTCCCAACAGTGTTGGCAACTTGGCACTACCGTTGTCCATAGTTAGGCTTCCACACAACATAATATATAATGTCATTAGCGTTTACACTGAAATTGATTACTTACCATGAGCAAAGAACAGAGAGGGGAAGGTAAACCAAAGAGCAGTGCTGATCTGATTCTTCCAGGGTCTGCTGAATTCTGGGGATTGGATAAGCGTTCCAAGAACCAAACTGCCAGCATTGTGTACATCAAGATGGCACCAGTGACCACCCACAATTCCCAGGTTAAGGGCTCCGTAAACGTCAATTATGGCCCTGCAGGTTTTGCTGGAATTGTAGTCACCAAACTTAGTATATGGAAGAGTATCCACGTGCTGCAGCCGGTCGGATAATATGGTCAAGTCGCCAACGACAGCATCGCAAGTCTTTTGTAGTATTCCATCCACATGACAACCATAGAATCATAATAAAAAATAAATAATTGTACCCATGTAAAAGAGAAAAGGAAAGGTTTAATATTAGCTTGTCAGATTAGTTCCAAGTCATTGATTCGTTGCTCTTCTAAGGGATCTCTGTCTCTCTGGAAGTACTGTGGATGGTGGTGTAGTGAAAGAATGGGGTTCATTAAACTAGTACTTGGGAAAAATGGCAGAGAAAAGTTGTTACCACATTATAGACAAGCGAAACCAGCTGATCGTACGTTCCATTATGTGCCTCAAATTCGCAAGGCAGATGATAGTCTACATTATTGAAAACTCGATTGCAAAAGCCGTCGTAATTGTTAGAATTCGGTTTCTGCACCATACGTGACCTTCACAAAAGCCTCAAATGTTGCTTTACCTGGAACAACAATTCGCAGCGGCTTTGCATTAGTAGGCATTTCCCAACCTCTTGGATTCCGTTTTGAGTTTCCAGGCCAAACTATTGGACCGGACAGACCTTATCTATGGAAGTTGGAACCGCTAGCCGAGAAGCCAAACTCTGGCGCCCAGAAGTCTATTTCTTTGTATCTCTTTACGACCGCGTCCACAATCCTCAATATAGGACTACTTGAGAGCTGGCCTTCTCCAAAATATATTTTGCCACTAAAACCTGAGAAGTAGTCATTCTCTCTGATATTGCTTGTGTAACAATTCTAATTATATTCCAGGGTCGGAGTTATCTTCTTCTGGGTATTCAGCTCTGAATATTTTCCGGAACTGGGCATAGAAATCTAGATATTCAGAGCTGCCAATCTCGGAATAGTTGGTCATGATTCCCAACGCCCCTTCCATATATGAAATAACTGAGTTGTTGACAGTCCAGCAAACTTGCAATGCTTTCTGACATCATCCAAGCTAGAGTCTGTCCCTGAAAGTCCCATCTGCTTAACTTCTCTAAACAAGTAAGTTGCCATCTATAATGATGAATGAAGTACGATAAAAACCCGATACTGTGTTTTCAGTAGCGCAATCAGCTCTTGTTGGAAAACACTGTTGGGGTCAGACACAGAAGATAATGGTGGAAGAACCAAACGGTACTCAATCTCCGAACCAACATTTTGAGGAACGTCGGATAAAAATGCTAACATGCTGGAATCACTTCCACATGCTTCATTTTCGTAAATGCCATAACCTTTGCCAATTTATGCATCAACAGTAAATGTTCAGAACCATTTTTTATCAAGAAAAAGGCCAACTAGTAACGTTGGAATAAGTTTTTAAAAAGAATGGTGGTATATATGATTAAAAAATTAATTTTTTTATATGAAATTTATATTTATTTATTTTTTTAAAAGGAGTGTATGATATTTATGCGATACATTAATAGTTGTATTTATTTATTTTATTTTTTTATTTAAATATATATATTTATATATTAATGGTGTGTGATGTTGGAGACATAACTAGATTTACAAAAAAAAAAAATACAAAGGATGAGCTTGGGCTTGTTTAAGGGGTTTCAGGCTTTGCAAACCGAGCTGGCGTTTGTCCTCACACCCGCTCCAATTGGGGACGGGTCACAACTTCAGTTAAATCAGGAAATCCTTCACCTCCAGACTCCGTCGCCTACAGCACGAACTGGCTTAAAGCTTGGAAGAGTGGCAGTAGCAGTAAACCGAACCAATAGGTCCAATACGACGGCGTGAGTGAAAGTTACGCGTAAGCAACAATGGCGCAGTTCTGGAAGCCTGGCACCGAAAAGCCTCGCCTGGTCGACGACGAAGAGGGTGGAGTCCTCTTCTTCTCGTCCTCTGCCTCTTCATCTTCCTCTTCTAGGTATGCTTCTTCTTCGTTATGATTGTATTTCGATTTTCGTTTTTCTTGTCGCTGATTTAGCCGTGTTTAGATTTGGGTATGCGAGTATGGAGAAGCAGAGGCAGAGGCTTCCAGTGTACAAGTACCGTACTGCGATTCTATATTTGGTTGAGAAGCACGCAACTACCATCATTGTTGGCGAGACCGGTAGCGGCAAGACGACCCAGATTCCTCAGGCACACTTCCCTTACCTCTAAACTCAAGCGAACCTATTTATTTCTCCGGAAAAACGAGAGATAGCTATAGAAAATGTTATTTGTTTAAAACTATACCATGCTTCTACTGGTGCCGAGTGCCTGTAAACTTTATTCTTCGTTATTATTTTGTAAGTATTTTGGAGTTGATCTTTGTATTATTTGCATCACTTGCTTATTTTTTGTTTGATTGCTGAGAAAGCGGAAAAAGGGAAAAGAAAAGAAAGTTAAAACTATATAATTTTCAGGGTTTTTATTTTTTTCTAACCCGCCGTTTAATAATTACTTCCAGCCGTTTACTTTATATCTCGATTCCCTTAGCAGTTTGGCAACCAAACAAAGCGTTGGCTTGTCTTTGATGTGGTGGAAATTAGGTTGTTTGAATGGGTTTAACATATAGGCACCGAAAGTGAGGTCTTGATTTCTTTTGAGTACAGCATGTCTAATTATCGTATCATGAAATGATATTTTTTGGATTTGATCTTTTCCAGTTCCAAGGCTTACGACTAATATTTGAGTTTATTTCTATTGAATGACCAAGAGATACCTACCCCATTGAATGATAATCGTTTTGGATGTGCTTTAATACTTTTCTTTTGTAAGTTATTTCAGTTTTAGATCAATAAAATATATTCTTACTCATTAAAAAAAGTGTTTTCAGTTTTAAATTTTGTTTGGGCAGCATTTTAAGATTTTTTGAATGAGTAAGCATATCAATAAATCAAATGTCGACCCTTATTTGCTGAAACTGCAGTACCTCAAAGAAGCAGGTTGGGCGGAGGGTGGGCGTGTAATAGCTTGCACTCAACCAAGAAGACTGGCTGTTCAGGTAAATTTCTAGTCTGTGCTACTGCTTTAGATTTTTTTTTTTTTGGGATAAGTAAAAAAGAGGGGTGTAACAGGAGGACTTTTTGCTTTAAATTTTACCTCATCATATTTACAGAGTAAATTGTTTACTTGTGTCTTTTTATTGCATTCTATTTTAAGTTGCGTCTAGTGCTCTGAATATGAAATTGCTTGCTATAATAGCTTTTGTGTTGTTTTCAAACACACTTAATTGGCAGTAATTAAAAAGGATTACAAAATTGCTAATTTAAGTTTTGATGTTTCAAAAGTGACTTATAAATAAAGTGCTTCGATAGTGACTTTTTAGTACAATTATTTATTGGAACATCATCTTGAAATGAATCTGGTAGAGCATTGTAGTTATGCTACTGCTAAGTGTACAATAGTGAAATATCAAATTGCATTATCTGGGGCAATGCTGTCCTAAGCCTTCTCCATCCAAAATCATGTGATAGGAACCTTCATAAGTCTATTTATTGAGTAAGTTTGGGTTTTCCGGTCATTTATGGAGGAACTTAGAAGTTTTTTAATATGTTTTTTTCTGTGGGCAATAGCTATAGATTTTAATTGGCTTAAGTTTCATGACTTCCTCATCCATTTTTCTTTCTAACCTTGTGTTTTCTCTTGTATATGTCTTGTATACTTGGGTTATGCTTAGTCTTCTATTAGTATTAATAAGCTTTTTACTTGGAAAAGAAAAGTATGTTTGATTATTCAACTATCTGAAACATAAGACGGCTGTTTTGAGCATACTTCCTTTCGCCTATTTCATTCGATGAATAAAAATGTCTTTCTTACTTAAATAATAAATAAAAAAAAGACGGCTGTTTTGATGTCTGAAACTTTTGTTCAGCATCAAATTAATTGAAGAGCAAAGGTTATGGTGTCAATCTATATTTATTGTCTCCTTTGAGGAATAGTTTATCAAATCAGCACATGCTTACTTTCAGCATTCTGTTTGCACTTCTGGTTAGGGCTGCTAGTATGGTGTAGTCCTGACTGTGGCTTCTTATTCTATATCAGTAACAAGATAAGCAGGGGTGGGTAACAATTGGGATGGCTGTTGGAACCTTCTATTAGATTCCTGAATATAAATTGGGTTGAGCTTATGGGTTTTTTGTTTTTGTTTTTGTTTTTGCCTGTGTCATTTTACTAATTAATAATTTGTATCCATGTGGCAATATGATCTACAATGGAATCAAGCAATTTTCAGTCCTGGTGATTGATTTGATTTCTGGCTAAAATTTGACTTGTTGAACCCATGGAGACTCAGTCACATATATACAACAATATGACTCACAATTCATTTAAACAAGTATACAAAAGAAAGGACCATTGATAATATACAAGAGAATGTACCTAATTAGGAACTGGATAAAGATTTTATGTGGGTGGGTATAGGGAGCTTAATGGACATAGAGTGTATAGTGCATTATAACATCCTGTCCTTTCTCTGGGCTAGGGAAGGAATGATTATGCTATTAATCTTATTATGCTATTGTTGCTGTTGATCTTTGTGCTTCAGTTATATTTAAAAAAAAAAAAAAAACTATGTGCTTCAGCTGTTGGGAGGTAACAAAGTAGCTTCAATGGGCAGAGTAGGCTAAAATAAGTTTTGCATCCATTTTTATGAAAGGCTTTCAAGGACAATAGTGTATCATTGTTTATTATTCCAAATTGTTCTTCTTACCAAAAGAGAAAAAAAATAAATAGGAACTTGTAAGCCCAAATACATTTTTTTTTTGATAAGTAAAAATATTTTATATATCAAAAAGAGTAACCAAGTAAACTGAACGTATACAAGAAAACACCTAGCCCATAATAAAGCGCCCCTAATGACCCAAAAACAACCCACAATACACTAATCCCAAAACTACCCAAAATACCCAAAAATTACTTTGAACCTCAGCCCCTTGTTTCCCATATAACTAATACCCAAGCCAAACCCCAACCCCTTGTGGTTCCCTTCTTCACATTAAGAGTAATTCTTTCACTTTCCATTTTGTGCACTTGCATCATGTCCACGTTATGGTAAAAAAAAATTGGATTTATCAGTTTTACCTTTTGGAAGGGATTCGTATCATTTCCAAGTAATCACTTGGGACACAAATATGGGGTTATGAATTTCCTATGGTGATTCTAAATATCAGTTGTATTCCTTTTTTGTTGGTTTTTTTTGGATGAGAAATACTGAGCCTCCAATGGTGCTGTTGATTCTGTCTCAAACACCTATGCTCAATTTTCTTATAAGCTGTAGGCACGTCAATGATGTTATTAGTGTATTATTTTTCTAAGAAATAATAGCTGTATTGCTGCATAGGCAGTTGCTGCAAGAGTAGCCGAAGAGATGGGGGTCAAGCTTGGAGAAGAAGTTGGCTACACGATTCGATTTGAAGATCTTACGAATTCGGTGAGATTTTTATTTTCTTTTCAATCTATCAATCATTCATTCATTTATAGGATATCTTCTCTTGTTGTAAGGGCTTATTCTACGTCAGAATACTTGTGAGCATTGACATATCATATGTCTACGGAGTTCTTGTCATAGGCCAGTATTTGTGTGACATCATCTATTTTTTTAAGTTCCTTATCATGAATATGGGGAATTTCCCCGTTTTGGCAGCACAGGGTACCACTATGATAAAGTTTCTAACAGATGGAGTGTTACTTAGGGAAATGATGGATGATCCTCTTTTGACCAAGTACAGGTATTGATTACTTTCATTGCTTTGTTCTTTCTTTATTGCTGCTGTTGGAAACTTAAGAATTTAAAAACCAACTAGTTTTTTCAGTTTTAGCTGGTCTGCAGAAGCACATGCATGCGAATTGATCATTCATTAAAGGAAGCAATGTAGTCTGAGTTTTAAGTTTTTAGACTAAAAAGTAATTTCACTTTATTTTTGTTTTTGTTTTTTTTCATGATTCTGCGAAACTATAATTTTTTTTTGCTGCCATCTTCATTGTTATTAATACTATTACTGGTAATACTACTGTTACTACCACTATTAGTAGTTTTGTCATTTTTTTTTTATAAGTGTAGTTTTGTCATTATTATGATTTCTATTACTATTGCAACTATAACATTTTCCCCTTAAATTTGACTACTGTTTTAGTGTCGTAATGGTTGATGAGGCTCATGAGAGGTCTATTTCAACTGACATATTACTCGGCCTACTAAAAAAGGTACCCTGGGATGTATTATAGATGGTTTGGGAAACAAAAGAAATGTATTTTTTCACCTTTCTCAAATTTTTAATTCCTACCTTGCTGTATATATTCTTATCACTTATATCTAGATTCAACGACGTCGATCTGACCTGCGTCTGATTATATCCTCTGCTACAATTGAAGCGAAATCAATGTCTGCTTTCTTCCAACCCAGGTTCTCTTCCAAGCCTCTGAGGAAAGTTGGATTGTGTACTTTCTTTGTTTTGTTTTTGTTTTTGTTTTTTTTGGCATGTTTCTGGTCTTGGCAGACCCTGTGGAAGTTCTTTTTGAGGCACACAAAATTTGATGTTGAACTTATATTTAATAATCAAATTGTTTTCTTAAAATACTTTTGTTTCGAGTTATTTTTTAAAATTGGGAAATTTTGCTCTTTGCACTGTACCTCCTGGATTAACTGATTCTTGTGTATAAAAAAGCACAAAATAGTAATTATTTCGAAAATTGAAAGGAGTGTTTGGTGTAAAAAAATTTTAATTGTATTTTAGTTTGCTTTTACAAAATTTATATAATCATGCAACTTGTCACTATCTTAAAGCATGGCTCCCTTATTGTCATTATTCATTCAATTTAATTCATTTCACTTTATGACCTTTTAATTATTGGATAGCTTTGTTTGTTATTTTTTTTATTTTTTATTTTTTTCCATTTATGAATCCAGTAAAAGTTATCTTGATTTTCCTTTGGCTGTTACCTTGAGTTTGGTTGATCAACACTTGTTTTATCTTAGTAGGTTGCCTACAGCCTAATGCCATTTATCAGTGGAAAATGTCAAATATTACTTTAATTTCGTTTTTATTGTACATAGCAAAAGGCGTCGAGCACTGGAAGGTGAGGAGCTTGGACCAAGGATGGACCCCGCGATCCTATCAGTTGAGGTATGTTTTTTGCCAATTCTCTCTCTCTCTCTCTTCTCCCTCCATTAGGGGTAATTCAAAATTTATAAGGTGGTCTCATTATTTTTGTGATAGAAGTTATATTTATGTAACATTACAATGTAACAAGGATATTACAAATCTGGGGAATCATTGTAATCTGCCTAACTTTCAGGGTAGAGGCTTTCATGTACAGATTCATTTTGTCGAGGAGCCTGTCCAGGACTATGTCCAGGCTGCCGTTTCAACAGTATTGTTAATTCATGATCAGGTACTTGTAACTTTTAAGGGGATCTCTTTTCCACCTGTGTGTTCTAGAGCATCTCTTTCTAGTAAGAAAGTTTTTCTTAGTTACCAAAAAAAAAGAAAAAGAAGAAAAAAAAAAGAACATTTCCAGTTTAGATGTTGGACATCTTTTTTTTTCTTTTTTTTCTTTAGATTTCCTTGATTCTTTGCATTTTTTATCTTTGGATGACCCCCTTGGCATATTTTTTTAATAAATGTCTTAACTTATCAAAATATATATGGTGTAACCCTTGCTTCTTTAGACATTAGCTTTATCTCGCATTCATCATTGCATCTCATATGAAGTTGGATCTACGTGGCACCTATGCTAGTGACATGCTTAGGGCAATGGTCCTACGGCAAGAACTACATGAGTAAGTTCATAATAAATGTATAGGGGAGGAACCAAGTTTTTTTTTTTTTTCTCCGGGAAGGCATTGAATCTTTAATTCTTAAAATAAACTGTGCCTACAGTGTTATTTTTCATGACCGAGGATACATTGATTGACTTCTTTGCCAAGTGGTCATAATTCCTCTGAGCTTTTCATTTTTGCCGCTGTAGTATGGTTGCACGAGACGTACATTGAAGTGTTATGTCATCTTTCTTGAAAGTTTATCTTCATCTTTTTTTGCTTTTTTTTTTGGTGTCAGTTTGTTTCCTGGCTACCATTTTTTCATGGCAATTAACAAAGTGGGTAATGCTATGTGATTTAACAATTTTTTCCCTCGGATCTTGTAGACAAATAGACAATGTTTTGATTTTTTAGCGAACTTTCATGTAAGACTACCCTTTTTATTTTCAAAATTCGAAGACTATCTTTGGGCGGTTTTTCTTTCATTGCTTAAATATGAAGCAAGTTTTATGGTTTCATGAACATGTATTATATGTTGTATATAGGAACCCATGGGCGATATTCTGGTGTTTCTTACTGGCCAAGACGATATTGATGCTGCTATTCACTTGCTAAATGAAGAAGCTCAAACCATTAGAAAGCACTCTTCAGGTTTGACTGACAAAGCAATTATATCTGGACTTGTACTTTTCTACATTCATGCATCCAAAAGGAGTTGCAATTTACCATAGTGAGTAACATGTATATGTGTTAATATAGCTGTGCGCGTGTTTGTGCATGTTGTGATGTATTAGGTCCCGGTCTGTGGGGTTTTGTATTTGAAAGTTCTGTGGCATAACCTCACAACTGATCCACTTCATTTAGATCTTATGTCAGCATGTCCCATTTTTTCCCGCCCTTTTTTTAGTTGCTGGGCATTCGTATGATGATATTAATTTATTTCTCTCATGGCCCACCTTAATTTATTTGTATCAGCAAAGACCTGGGATCCTATATTGTTCCTTTCACGGTGTTAAATTGATGAAATTGTTTGTTTTGCAATGCAGTGTTTAACATTTTATTTTATTTGATGTATTCTTACCTGTTAGGAAAAGTATTGACACGATCTTGAGAATAACTTCACTTTTCAGGATTGATTGTTTTGCCTCTGTACTCGGGACTTCCACGTGCGGAACAGGTTAATGATATATTAATATCATATCTAGGTGCATTAAACTGATCTTTTTGGAGAGTTTTATTTCATCAAATTTGTAATTTACTGACTACCTGCTTGCTTTCCTTTTAGGAGCTGATTTTTTCTCCAACTCCTAGAGGGAAGAGGAAAGTAGTGATATCAACTAATATAGCGGAGACATCTTTGACTTTGGAGGTAACATCCCTGCATTCGAGCAATTTTTGTTGGGTGTGAGTGGTTAAAAGGAGCCAGTCAGTGCATTGCATTCAATCATCCTTCTCTGATACTTGCAGGGAATTGTCTATCTTGTTGATAGTGGCTTCTCAAAACAGAAATTCTACAATCCGGTAATGTCTTTGTCATCTGATGCTTAAAATTATATGTAGTAGTTTGATTGTTTCCCATATTCAAATGTTGTGTTAAATGTTTTTGCCATTCAAAATTGTTTCTTGAAAATATACTGATCTTGTGTAATGTTATCATTGATGTCAAAATACTTCCTTAGATTTATTGTTTACTACTTGGTTACAGAGTTGATCTCCTAACAATTTCACGCAATACAAGTTACCATGTATTATTTGCTCCCTTGATTATGTTGTTATTCTTGAGAAGTGTTGAGTTTACTAAGAGAACTACAAAATATTAATTTATGAACTATGTGGATTGATGTGTTACATTAGATTGTAAAGTAAATCTAACATAACACATCAAGCTACATCAGTTTGTGTAACACCCCAATGGAAGGCCCAAGCCACATGGCCTATACTTCAAAAGGACTAGTCAATGATACAATTGGAGCCCCATTGGAACATTATAAAGAGTAAGAACTTATCCTTCCCAAGCAATGTAAAATCTCATACACCACCTACTCTTATCACTTATCGGAATGGGGTATCACAATTTCCCCCCTTCCTTAAATTCTAGACATCCTCGTCGAACCCGTTCGTCATAGATAGCATGGCTTAAGTCCCACATTTATGGTTGGGATAGGCTTTGATACCATTTGTAACTACCCAATGGAAGGTCAAAGCCACATGACCTATACTCCAAAAGTACTATTCAATGATACAATTGGATTCCCATGGGAACATTATAAATAGCAAGAACTTCTCATTCCCAAGCAATGTGGGATCCCATACACTACCTACCTTTATCACTTGTTGTAATGGGGTATCACAGCTTGTAAAATAATTTTTTTGTAATTATTTTTGGGGACCAAGCATTATTCTTTATTTTTAGTGTGTTCTTTTAAAGTGGGTTGGTCCTTAAAAATGGATTGGATCTTCTCTATAATTTGAATTGTTCTTAAACGTTCCAATTGTCATTACAATATCATATTCTTTTAATTTGTTTTACCCTGTATAATGGATTGTTTATAAAATTTTGAGTCCATAATTATTGATTTCGTTCACATCTAATATCATTTTTTCTATCTACTTTTTTTTTTTTTAATTACCAAATGTTTTACCTTTTTAATCATTTCTTCATTTCACTACAGATTTCAGACATTGAGAATCTGGTAGTGGCACCTATATCGAAGGCATCTGCTAGACAAAGGGCAGGTAGGGCTGGAAGAGTTCGACCTGGGAAGTGTTACAGGTACAATCCAACATGCAATATTTAAGATTAAGGGCTACTAGTTTCTTTAAGGGAAAACACAAAAATCTCAGTCAAATTATCACTTCATTTTGCAATCACTCTAAACTATCATTTTGACAATCACCCTCTCAAACTACCAAAAATTGTTATTTATTCCCATTTTAAAAACAGTGATCTCCTTCCGATGAAGAAATGCAAAAAAATCATAAATATTATGCATAAGGTGCAGTTATGTTTTTGTGAATGTAGTATTGAAAATGTGTCTCAGTTGAAGTCTTCACTTGTAGAAACTACTGTATGTGTGAATTGTGTTTATCTCAGCAAAATTTCTTTTTTTTTTAATCTCTGACCAGCTAGATCTGGTGATTTTGTTGCTTTCTAAATGTATTTTTTTTCAAATTCTATGTGGTATGTACCTTATTTTTTGTCCTTCTCTTTGTATACTTCCTTCGTACTCGAGCTTTGCCTATTTACATGATTCAATAAAATGTTATTTTACCAATCAAACAATGTTGTCCTTTGTTAAGTGCAAGCAGTAGTGTAAATGGTGCTGACCTCTCATATTGGCAAAGTTTTGGTCCAGTGATCCATATCTGATTTCCAGCTCTAGTGTAGCATTACGGAACTTTAAAATAAAAGTTTGAGCATCTTGTAATGATATGGGTGTATTCTGATTTGTAGGTGCACATTTTGAACTGCCCACAACCACATTTTGTTTCAGTTTGTTGATTCATGAGTCACCGATCAAAAACAAAGTTTGTTGGTTCATGAGTCTCTGAATCTTTGAGAATTTAACCATATCATCAATTTACTATTAGCGATTCATTTTACTACAATTTGTAAACTGCTGCATAACATCACATGCCTTTTACCATGTAATCTTTAAATTTCCCGCTGTTTGTTTCCTTTTTTAATCTTTAATAACCATCTTATTGTGCATTTTTCCCAAGATGCAATAGTTTGTTTAGAATGGTATATGACTTGTAACATCTCTTTTGCTGCCATTCATTGTTTCCTCGATATTAATCATTTTGGGAACATTTATGCACGCATCCTACTTTTGATCAGAAAATACCTATGACAGAGTTGCATTGTGACATTGTCTCCTGTGGCTGCAACCAGGCTATATACCGAAGAGTATTTCTCCAAAGAAATGTCTGCCGAGGGTATTCCAGAGATGCAAAGATCAAATCTTGTTTCCTGTGTGATCCAGGTATGCAGTTTTGTTGAAACAAATTTCTTAAGGTGTATGCAATTTGTTTCCTCTCCTTACCCGTTTCCTCCTTCCATTGTATGGTGCCAAAACAAATGAGGTGAAAAAGTATCTGCAACAGTTGAATTTTTTTTTTACCTTTTTTTAAGAATGCATTTTTTACATTAATGCATTTTTTACTTTTCTCAAAATGATATTCATCTGATTTACGGTAGAGGTTACAAATTGCAGCATGAAAAATGGTGGAAGGAGAGGCATATCTTAAAGGGCTGGCATCTGTTCACACCTTTCATTTTCGTAGTGGATTGTACCGTTAAGAATTGTGAAATATGCTGCTTTAGAAACTTGTATAGAGATTTTATTTTCTCATGTTTGTAATTAGCTGAAATGAAAGGTGTTATAATGGCTGTAAGCATGTAAATTGTTTTAGTAGGTTAAAGGTTATATTTTGCTGTGAACTTTTTTTATGCCTCTCCGCAAGCAAGAACTTAATAGAGTAATGGTTAATCATGAACTCTTTCGTTGAGGTCAGGGTATTTAATTTTGGTGTGGATGAAAATTGAGAGATAGCTTTGAAGAGTTTTGTATTTTTTAACTAAAGTTTAGTCACTAATTATTTTGTCTGATATCTCAGCTAAAAGCCTTGGGTATAGATAATATCCTGGGCTTTGATTGGCCAGCATCTCCATCTCCTGAAGCAATGATTCGAGCTCTTGAAATACTTTATTCACTTGGAATCTTGGATGATGATGCCAAGCTTACTTCACCAGCTGGGTTTCAAGTAGCAGAGATTCCATTAGTATGTTTTCAATACAGTAATTTGTCATAGCGGAGGCATATAAATGTTCATGCATTTATTCTTCTACATCTTTTAAGCATTTTCTGAGTTTGCTGGACTTGGAAATGGATGTGACTGTGTCTCTAAAACCCACCTGGGCCCCCCTCCCCAAAAGAAAACAAAAAGAAAAAGAAGAAGGAAGTAATACCTTTCCCATAAGCACTCCATGTAATCCTTAGATCTCTGGTACTTCACAGCCTTCCTTCTTTTCATTTCTTTTTTTAATTAAAAAAAATTGTCAGAAAAACTTGATTATAACTCCATACATGGTTTTATTTTGTCAAATGATCTTGTGCTCGTTATTTTTTGGTTATTTTGTTCTTTTTTATCCTCAGGATTAAGAAAGCCTATTCATTTGTTTAATGTGAAATATTTTATTGCTGTTATCCTTTCTTGATTCCTGTTATTCGAATCATGTATTTATTGATCAATTTGGAAATAAACACTATGAAGCCAAATGCCTTGGAAATATATTGTTCGTATCTGTCCAACATTTAGTTGTTATTTATTCTCTTACAATATCATTTTTTAACCTGTGTGTCTTCAATTATATGTCCAAGGTTTTGTTGATTTTACTTTAGAGACGTGCTAGATTCATAAAGAGATCTCACAAAAGTAAAATAACAAACTGACATTGCTTGATGCGGTACGTTAATTGTAAAGTACCTTCTACTGTAAAGTAGATTTGACGCATCACATCAAGCCACGTTAGTTTATGAATTTACTTTTGTGAAATCTCTTTATGAATCTAGCATTTATTATGGTTCACATTATATATAAAAAATGTCAAAATTTTGTACTTTGTAGGAGCCAATGATCTCGAAAATGATCCTTTCTTCAAACGAACTTGGGTGCTCAGAGGAGATTCTCACTATTGCTGCTGTTCTCTCTGTCCAAGTAAGTTGGTTTTTTTTTTTTTTTTTTTTTTTTTTTTTTAAATTTTTTAATAGGTAATAAAAAAAATTTATTCATAATAATAGGTGAAGTCCAAGTACACATGGAGTATACATGAGAAGTACTTACTTAGAGTTTACAACTGAAAGTAGAAAGTCATGGACATTTAGTCCGTTACAAACAATGGCACCCATGAAAACAATGTTTTAAAGAAAAAAAACTTTCAGCTCCTCCATTTTTCTCTTGTGGTTTTCGAAGCTTCTATCATTTCGCTCCTGCCAAATACACCAACACATACATATGGGGGCCATTTTCCAAATTGTTGCAACTTGTGAATTCCCTCAGAGACCTCTCCAGCATGCTAGAAAATTGACCAATCTACGGGGCATGACCCATGACAATCCAAGTCCTATAAAAAAATCAGCCCACATGATTCTAGCCACCTCGCAATGTAGAAACAGATGGTCAACTGATTCACCATCGTTCTTACACATGCAACACTAGTCCAACACCATTAACTGACTTCTTCTTAGGTTATCTGTGGTGAGAATTTTGCCCAATGTTGCTGTCCAAACAAAAAAAGCTGCTTTTGAAGGAGCTTTCGTGTGCCAGATGTCTTCCATGGAAATGTAGGCGATAAAACTTTGTGAAATGATTTGATTGTGAATTTACCTTTCTTGGAAGGGCTCCAAAACATCCTGTCCATAGTACCCTCGGTCATACGTACGGAATACAGTGCCGCCTAGAAGTCTGTGACAACTTCCAACTCCTAGTCTTAGGCTGCCCTAGTGAAGTCCACATTCCGTTGAGGGGAGCCACTAGAAAAAGCCAAAAGATCCACTATCGTTGCATCATTTACTCGTGCTAGCTCAAATATGGTGGGGAAAGTTTTTTTTTGAGACATCGTTCACTGCACCATTTTTCATGCCAAAATTTGACGCGGGAGCCATCACCCACTACAATATGTGTATGTCTCCTAAAGGTCTCCTAACCCTTCCTAATGTTTTTCCACAAACCCACCCCATGTGAGCCATATACCTCATTTGAGCACCAACCACCCCATGCTTCCCCAACCTACGCAACTATGACAGACTTCCACAGGGCCCCCCTTTCTCGTTGGTACTGCCACAACCATTTACCCAATAGGGCTTGGTTGAAATTCATCAAGTTACGAATCTCCAATCCACCCCCAGAAAATAGAGTGCACACCATGGACCAATTGACCATATGGAACTTAACTCAATAAATAACTTGTCCCCCAAACCACTTCACAAGAAATTACGTTGTAGCTTCTCAATACGGTTGGCAATCTTTGTCGGTAGTGGGAACAGAGAAAAAATAGGTGGGGAGTTTAGAGTGAGTACTTTTAATCAACGTGAGCCTACCAGCTTTTGATAAATACAACCTCTTCCAAGTTGCCAACCTATGCTCTACCTTTTCAATCACATCATTCCAAATCTACTCTAATTTGAATGAAGCACCCAAGGGTAAGCCAAGATATTGAAGAGGTAGAGAAGATACCTTACATCCTAAGAGAGAGGCTAGAGCTGCTGCTTCAGGAACATTCCCCACTGGTACCAATTCAGACTTTGAGAGATTAACTCTTAAACCCGAAACGGCTTCAAAACAAAGAAGTAGAGTCCTCAAAGATTGGATATGCCCGAGGTTTGCTCCACAGAATATGAGTGTCATCAGCAAACAAGTGAGAAATATTTAAAGAGTCGTAATTACCAATTCCCACCGAGAAACCGTAGAGAAAACTACCTTTCACAAGGCCTACAATTATCTTACTGAGAGCTTCCTTGACGAATAGGAAGAGTAAGGGAGAGAGCGGATCTCCTTGCCTCAAACCACGAGAGGATTCCATGACAAATAGCGAGTAAGTTGTTTTATCCCTCATAAGTGAGTTAATAGTTTTATCACTTTCTCAGGCTCTATGATGATTAATGGTGAGCTTTGGATTTTGAAGTAGAAAAATGGGCGAAAATGTTCTAATTGAGGAAGCCATAATAGCTATCATTTATTCTCTTCCTTCCTCTGATTATGTGGAAAGAGAATGAGGGAAACAAAAAACCATGCTCGGTAGCATGTCCATATTGCCAAGGAAGAAGTTCGATAATGGTTTTATTTAAGTACCTAAGCTATCATGGAGTTAAAAGTACTCTTTTGGAGTGAGCTTGGGGCTTATGCTTAATGACCACTTCTACTGCTTTCCCACCTCCAAGTACTCAGCCGGAGGGAGGCATCTTATAAATAAAGGAGTAGATGTCCCTACAGCTAATACAGGAAAAAAAAAAAAAAAGGGAAGAAGAAGAAGAAGAAGAAGGTAAAATGCAAATTTTATTTCACACCTAACATTTATTTTTACAGTCCATCTGGGTGTACGAGAGGGGAGTACATAGGGAACTGGATGAAGCCAAGTTGAGATTTGCTGCTGCTGAGGTATTTGATTTTAATTTTCAATTCTCCAGGACAACTTTAAGTATTATTGCTGGATTAAGTTTACCTTGAATGGATCAATAATTCCCCTTTTTTGGGAGTGTTGGATATGATATCTTTCTCTGCTCAGTAATTGTTATGTAATAAATGCAGGGTGACCATGTGACATTCCTAGATGTTTACAAAGGGTTTCTTCAATCTGGGAAGTCTTCACAATGGTGTCATAAGAATCATGTGAATTACCATGCCATGGTGCGTAGCTCTGTTTAGCTGCTTTAGAAAATTTAAGAGATGTCTTTTTATGGTTAATGTAGCTCATGCACCAATAAGCTCTTAACCTGTGACCTCACACTTTCCCCGGATTTAAGGGACAGGAAGATGCCATTTGGTTGACCAGGGGCCAATTTAAGAAATGGTTTACTCTTTCACACTTCTAGGTTCCATGCACCAACTTAGTTGTACATGCTTTAAAATAGTATTACCCTGTACACAACATGTGCATTGTTTTTGTTGATATAGGTGTTAATGTTGTGCAGAAAAAAGTTGTTGAAATTAGAGAACAACTAAGAAGAATAGCACAGAGATTAGGCATCGTGTTAAAATCTTGTGAAAGAGATATGCAGGTAAGTTCTAACTCTTCTGGATGTGTAATGATACTGCCCTCTAAAAGATTTAGGCCTGGTTTGTTTTCACATCATATCTCATCTTATTTCATCTAATCATTACCCTAAACTCCCAAACAAAATACAAAAAAAAATTCAACTTTTTCAAATCTCAAAACAAAAATAAAATTAAAAAATTATATTCTAACAATATTTTATTCAACTTTCATATCATCTCAGTAACCAAATGAGGCCTTGTGCTCACCATAAAATTGTCAGTAGAACCCAGAAATATTTCATTTTCAATCCATCCATGGCCTACACAAAATCTGCGTTTTTGTCCCTCAATCCCCATCCTGTTGGTATCCTTACCCGTGCATGATTAGAAGCTATAAAGAGATATATGCATGGGGATCGCTAATGTTAGTTGCCCCATTCTTCCGTGGCTTCACACATTTCATAACTTTTTTCCTTAGATCTTTGAAATAGTAGTTGATTTCGGATATATATTATAAAAAATAAAATAAAATAAAATAAAAAATTGTTTTCCTATTTCCTGAGCAGTTTGCGATGGTTAATTTTCATTTATTTTTCATCTCTTCCAGGTGGTAAGAAAGGCAGTTACTGCTGGTATTTTTGCAAATGCATGTCGATTAGAAGTGAGTATTTTCCTCATCACAATTTGAATGCACCCCTTGAATTTTATATTTTGGGAGAAAAAATGAATTTATCTTCATTCTTTTTTTTTTGAGAAAAAAATTTATCTTCATTCTTTTACTGAAGAAACTCACAGTCATTCTCATGTTGCCTTTTAACAGCTTTCTGGCTAATGCCCTGATATATTTTTGTGGTTTGTTGTTTAAAGGCATTCAGTCACAATGGAATGTACAAGACTGTTAGAGGCTCTCAAGAAGTTTATATTCACCCATCATCTGTATTGTTCAGGTTGGTGCAGAAACTGGATTGATATTCGATTAGATACCATGAGCAAGAACCTTTCGTTTTTTTTTTTCCTTCCATTTTATATATTAAAGCGATTTTTTTCTGTATTTTAAGCATTTATACATTGTTTTATATTTCATCTGCATAATTAATAGATTTATATGATATGGAATTTGATAGAAGTATATTTAAATGTCTGTGCTTCCTCTTCACCTGATAATTACCTTTCAGGATGGAGACTTGTGTGATTAGTTGAAGAGGGCTGATGGTCTTGGGAGATATGTTAGAGTTAATGCATATTTGTGAATTTGTATTCAGCACAATCCGTTTCTATAGAGTATACCCTTCCTCTAGTAGGGACCTTGAATTTTCTCATTTGGTGGGTAGAAATTTTCTCATTTGGTGGGTAGAAGTAGGTAGTATAACTTTTATTGGTTGGTTGGAAACTCCCTCCTTTTGTCATTGCATATATAATTCCTTCCATGATTAGTTAAGGTTTAATTCTGCAGTATCAGGAATAGGTATCCCTATTTGATTACCTGCTCGCAGCAACCTACTGGGAAAAGTAATATAGGGCACTGAAACTAGTCTTCTTGATTCTCTCTTCTCAGACACTGCTACTGTTTCAAATATAGTAATTCCTCTGACATTTTATTTGGGCTAAAGTGCCAAAATTTCTGGGAGACCCCTTCACTCATGGTTTTTCTTTGGTTTCAACCGATGCCTTTTCTTTTTGGTCTAGATATATATTTCATCTGTGTTTGTTTTTATATTCATGCTGCAGCTCTGTCTCTCACTATGTTTTATCATTTGATTGGTATGTAGTTGGTTGTGCTCATATTATAGCTGTGACGTTTTATCTTGAAGCTTTTGTTTTGTATGCAGAGTTAACCCTAAGTGGGTCGTATTCCATTCGCTTGTCTCAACTGATCGGCAGTACATGCGGAATGTCATCTCCATTGATCCTTCTTGGTTAATAGAGGTTGCTCCACATTTTTACCAGCACCATGGGCGGAACTCTTTTGGTCAGTGATCTTGCTATTGGAGTCATTCGGGAATAGGATCCGAGGGGGAAGAATTTAGTATGGCCTGTATCAGCTAGCCCTGGGCCTTGGAAATTTCTTGTTAATGTAGAAGACCATTGAACCTTCTGGTGCTGCCTTGATGAAGACAAGGTATGGTGATTTGGGAATCGTAGGCATAGATCATGAGAAACTATGCAGTCACGAATGAGCTGCCAGCGAGATTAATTTCTGTTTATAAAGTGCCTTTACAGAAAATCTGGGCTTCTTGATATTGATTTTAGGATCAACTCCGAGAAGTCTTAGGCTTATATATGGGTAGTTTTTTGTTTTTGTTTTTTTTTTTTTCTTTATGACGGTGAGAACCTCAGTAGGTGTTACATGAGGTTTGTACTATATCGCTCGAGTTCTTAAAAGTGTCCCCTTCTGTTTTTCTGAGAGGGAAAGAAGGAATTGTTACTGCATGCCAACACAACTCTTGTTTATATATGCTTTTAACTATAAAACGGGTGGCCCGAAGCCATTGTGTAAAGAAGCATGTTTGGTCAGCTGAGTTGTGTTAATAATTTTTTAGACGCTTTTGTAAGTCTGCACCAAACATCTGAAAGTTTGCCTTGAACATTAATGTATGCTCAATTTTAACCCGCTTTGGAATTGCAGGCTCTGCAAAGATGCATTTAGAAAAGAGAAAATGGGAGAGGCACCGGGTGTTTAGAACAAAGTCCTAATTGATTTCGGAGGTACGCATGCATTTGGTAATAAGTCTTTTGTAAGTGTAGATTGGATAATTTGAAGAGAATTTTGCAATCTGGAACAGTAGAACAGTAGCATTGACCAACCCTCCTGTGATGATCATGGACAAGTAGTCGCCCCGCCGACATCCAAAACTGTAGATAAAATTTCACCTAGAGAACAAAGTGGATGTCAGCAATGACATTAGACCATTTGAGTTGGGTTTTGCGAAGACAAAATTAACAAAGATTGATGTTTATGTACTGAAGTGTTTTCCCCTTTTTTTTGGTTCTTTTTTTTTTTTTTTTTTTGGAATCTCATGATCTATAATTCGTGGAAGCAGGTAAGGAAAAAAAGAAGAAACTAAATTTCCTTTAATTACAAGAAACAAAGCCGTCCACATGATCTCTCTCCCACGCGCGCACACAGACAGGCACACTACAACATTCCAGGCAAATGTTTTCTCAAATGCTTGATCATATACCTTGATAGGCTACCCTCCTAGAGTTTGAGGTTTAGATCAATGTCATCGTCTCCTGCCTCATTACCCTTCTCATCATTTGAGCTAAGGGTAAATTCTTTCCAGCCCATCTGCTCCTTTGGTTGGAAAAAGTCATGAAAGGATTTTTCACTATCTAATCCACTCATTCCTGACCTTTGATCTGAGTCCTCCATGCTTTCCTTCAAGTTGTAATTTGGGTAAACATTATACAATAAACCAAAATCTCATAATCAATAAAAAAAATATTAACTTCATTTGATTTAAATTCCCCTGGGATTTGCAATTGACAAAAGATGGTGGAGTATAATCTTACTCGGGTAGCAAGCTTGTCAAATTTGGAGAACTCCCTTTCATGAAGACTGTGTGCCATAGGCGCTGGAGGATTATTAGCAAGGCAGCCAAATCTGTACAAATTGTTATCGGGTAAATTATTGTATGTAGTACTGAACTTCTTCGAGTTGATATCCGATGGGCCATCCCCTCTTGTACCTCTGAGATCGGTATTAAACGGAATTTCAGGCAACAAAATTGAGACAGATTGAAAAGAGTGAACAAATGAATATAAAGCTATACCAACCTGAAGACTAAGTTGTTACTGGGGCCAACATTAGATGCACTGTGACTATACCACGAAGACGATTGATCTGGTGCGGAGATGCGAGGATCAATCACCCGAGGAACTTGAAAATGAAATTGAGGACCCGCTGCCTTGTCTTCTGAGAAGGGCTTTGGCCTCGTCATGACATGCACCTGTATAACACAGTAACCAAATATATGTGCTCGCCATAAAAGATTACTCCACTTTTATGCACGCTTCCTCTTCTTTCTCAATTATATAAAATGGGGGAAAAAACTCAAGCGGAAAAATCCATAACAACAGAAAAATCAATGAAATCAAAGGAGGAAAGTATCATGTCTATACCGGAACAATCCTACAACATAAATTAGCAGAACAATATAAATTATCAGGAAATCGGACTCGCCTTCACTTCCTGGGGCGAAAGAGACGTGTAGTTGCTAGATATTTGGTTTGAAGGGGGCTCTATATGATTATACGGTTTGGCAGGTGATACGTCTGACGAAGATGGTGTGGCAGAACCAGGAAAATTACGATTTACCTGTAATTAGTTGCATGTGTTAACATTATTCTTCAAACAATTAAAGAGTGAAATCATATCAACTACCGAAAATCAACAAGCAAAACACCACCCTAGACACTAGTAATTTTGCGTCTCATGTGAAAGGGGCAGGAAAAAAAAACTTGCAGCTGCAGGAAACTGATCTTTTGTTACCGTTACAGAAGGATCTTGACAATGTCTCCTTTGCAGTAATTTGGGGGAAGGAGACATTGGAATGGATTCATTGGCAATATGAGTTGGTAATGCTATACCAGAGTCTGAATTGCTTCCTGCTTCCACCCTATCCACACTGGACTTGCTAGAAGCTGCCCAAGTTATGGCAAATAAGGCCTTCTCAGGCAGAGCCACAGTCGCCCCGCCAACCACAAAAACGCCACCGCCTCTTCCAATTATTGTATTACTGCTATCATTGCCATGAACGGAAGTCATTAATGGCGGATCAGGTGGTGGTGGGCTGAACTGAGCAAGATTTGGTACTAAACAAACATGTCGAGACGGAGAGGAACAGATAGTCGGTGTCGCCGGGTGCATTGTAGTTGTGATTGGAGGTGGCGGTGGCCGAGGAAGAGAGTTGATCAGGGATTGAGAATGATGATAAGGGTCGGGAAGAGAGGAAACGAAGCGTGAAAAATGGCTATCCAAGTTGACATTCTCGGCAGTAGTAGTGCAGTCTTTCTTTTCCTGTTCTCTTAGGATCTTCTCTAGTTCAGCCACTCCTGGTCCTCTTCTCGGGATCTTTGGGCGCTTCAACCGGTTATACGACCCCGGCGTCCAACCACCAAGGTCGCCAGCAGTATCAGCAGCACCACCGCTGCTAGTATTGCTACACATTACTCTCCTGATGATCTACAGGTATTTTTTCTCTTTAATCCTGTGTATCAACATGCATTTAGCAGAAGTCCATAAATCCAATGTATAAAATATTAAATATACAAAGCGAAGCAAACCCTAATGAAAGAATGCAGAGAGTAACAGGAATCCCCATTCTCATCCCATATATAAAACAAGTAACAAAGATACCGAGATATATGGAAAGGAAATCTCAAAGAATGTCGGTGTAGAACTCGGACGAGTGGCTATGTTCAATGAACAAGCGCATAGCAAGAAAAGACACCCTAGTTTTCGGCGCAGGAAGATCTTCGAAAGTGAGACAGAGAAAGTGCCCGAACTTCCGGGATTTTCTCAGTTCATTAGCTTTCTCCCAGAAAAACGTACGAGTTTTCAAAGCGCGGAAATCCAAGCAATCATCATAATCTTCTCATATCTCGATTCTTTCGCCCAACTTCTGTCCCTCTATCTTTTCCCGTTTGAAAGCAAGATTTCTTAAGGGTTGTGCTGAGTCATTAATATTCCCTGATCATGTACAGCAATGTCAACCTCAAGGCCCCAGACACACATTGCATGCATGCCTTATTTTGTCAACCAAATCTCCAGAAATCTTTGCCAAAGTGGGCGCTCAATGCAAATCTCTGTGTACAAGTTTGGTGTATGTTTCGCTATTTATCACGATCCCCCCCTAACTAGTTTAAGATAAGCATGCATGCAAGAGCCCCTGCCCGGGATACTACTTCTATAAAAATTACCAAGCAGAGATCCTGCGACTTTACGTACGTACTACTTAGGTCAAGGGTACTACGTAGTAAAAGAATAAGGGATTGTTTTGATAACGAGATGAGATGAAATATTTTTAATTAAAAGTTGAATAAAATATTATTATAATATTATGTCTTAATATTATTATTATTTTAAGATTTGAAAAAGTTGAATTGTTTATTATATTTTATGTTTGAAAAAATTGTAATGATGAGATGAGATGATTTCTCAATCCAAACGGTATCGGACTAGTTTGGATCCCAAACTCATCTCAACTCATTTCATTTAATTAATTATTACAACTTTCTTAAATTCTAACACAAAATATAATAAATAATTTAACTTTTTCAAATATCAAAATAGCAATAATATTAAAAAATAATATTTTATTCAACTTTCATATCAACTCAACTCAGCTTTACGTCCAAACAGTTCGTAACTAAGTCATAGACATGCATGGAGGTCTTAAATTTTGATTCTTGAATTAGTGAATTATACCTTATTAGGTAATTATGCGATGTGATCTCTAACCTGGCAATTAATTAAACCGGCCCGTACGTACCATTTAGCATATTTAATGAGTGATCATCAGTATCTTCGAAAAAATACACACTAGATCATAATATATATAGTTGTATAATAATGCCCAAATTTTCTGAAAACGATTTTAAAACTTGATTACTCAATTAAAAGTATATTAATCTTTCTGCCGAGTGTCAATCTTACATGATCGCGTGAAGCTTCATTAATATTTTATACAAGGGAATTTAACAGTACTTTCTGTTGAAATCAAGCGACTTAATTTGGAGGACATTCACATGGGTTGTCAGATTATAATCTTGTTTCATTATGAATTAGAGGATCCCAACTTCGATCATCCCCAAGTCCGTTATCATCATGAATTGCTCTCGCGGTTGATTATTGTAGCTAGCTGCAGATTGCAGATCAATCTAATTAGAGAAAAATGATCATAAAGTACACACAATCTTTTTTACAACACTTTACATAATTACATTTTAAATGAATTAAATTTTTATAAAATAACTTATAAAAATATCACCGTCTTAATTAACTAGAAAAATACCCCAAATTTAAAACGTACATAATTGTGTAAAAAACTGTAAAAATCGAGAAGGGTTGTGTTATATAGGTTAAAATTACTGTTTATGAAAGCTAGCTACGAAATTCATATATATTTGTAGTTCTCTTTTACGTGGGGTGCATCTAATAAATGCCGGCCGAGAGAGTTTCCTCATGTACAGTATATGATCGATCGATCAGCTAAAATATGAGTCCGTACTTTCATCTTGTGATGATAATTTATCAATATTATATCGTACTAATACTGATTCTGATTTAAAAAAAATAAAAAATAAAAGATGCTAATTAAACTCAAGTTTGACCAAACTCGAATTGGTGAGTACTTTGGCATCGATCTCACTTCATTTGAAATTTATAGGGTTTGGGTTGTGCGAAATTCAGTGTAATTTCTGGCTAAAGATCATTCAGATCGACACTTACTCATGATGTAGATATCTACCTATCTTAATTAGCACCGCCAAAGATTCTCACCAAGAACTAAATCTGTTTATTTTATCGAGTTGTTGGTCAAATCCCATCAAACGAGTCGTTCCATCTTACGATAAAGTAAAACTCTGACCAATTTATTTTTTGCAAGTCAATGATCATTTAGAATTTTCAGTTTGTTCTTTGGGTCCATAAATTAACTAAACGCCCTTCCCCTCTATCCTGTGAATCCAAATACATTCAAATGCTTGACCATGACTGTGGCATATATATATATATATGAAAAATTTTATATACCATCCTATCATTATACTTTTATCCTATTACGTAAGATGTGACACATTTATCACCATTGAATGATTCTTTATTCGATGGTTTTTTTATCATCCAATAGTAATAAACGTGTTGGATCTTATATAGTAAAATGAGAATGTAGTGTATAATATTATTATATATATAATTAATCCTATTCTAAGTTCCACAAAGGCACCAATTAATAATTTCTACTAGTTTTTTAGTCTTTTCTCGCTCTTTTTCTCTCTGAAAAAGGGGAGGTGAATGTGTGAGTGTGTGTAAAGGCACGAGGGGTTAGAGGGTGGTTATAATGGTAAGGAGAGAGAAAGATTCTGTGAAAGGGTAGGAAGGTGTGTGAGTTTGCGGTGGTGGCAGCCGTGAAAAGGGGTGGTTTCCGGTGACAAAGCGGGGACCAATGAAGGAACTAGAAGAAAAGTGGAGGAGGCTTCGTCTATTGGAAGGGGAGTCAGCTGATATTGTTTTCGAGGAAGTTGAAGATGAGGATTTGAATTACAAAGCGGGGAGGAGCATAGTGGCGAAGGTCTGTTCACAGAGGGTTATCAGTAAGGTGGTGCTGAGCTCAACCTTGGCGAGAGTGTGGAGAATCAGCAAAGCAGCTCAGTTTCTGGAGGTATGTCCGAATACATTTGTTATCACATTTGAAACTGAAGCTGATAAGGAGAGAGTTTGGCAAGGAAGACCCTGGTTGTTCGATAATAGGCTATTAGTGATGAAGGTATTTGATGGTTTCACACCACCTACAAGGATGGTGTTCGATACAGAGAGTTTCTGGATTAGAATGCACAATTTACCTCTAGCCTGTATGAATAAAAGTCGAGGTGAAAAAATAGGAGGGACGGTGGGACAGGTGGAAAGGGTTGATACGATGGAAGATGGGAGTGGGTGGGGCAGTTTTCTTAGAGTGCAAGTGAGGTTAAACATAATGTTGCCTATACCTAGAGGAAGAACAATTAAGGTTAAAGGGGAGAGTATATGGGTGCCTTTTAGCTATGAAAAACTACCTAAGATATGTTTTGAGTGTGGATGCATAATGCATGGTGAGAAAGGGTGCGAAGGTATGGGTGGGAGTGAGCAAGGGGATGCACAGTTTGGGGTTTGGTTGAGAGCCAGCCAAGGAATGCGAGGTAGAGTTTACAATAAGAATTCAATGGAGGGGAAGGAAGAAGGGTCTGAAAATATAAATAAACAAGGGAATGTGGAGGAGATCAGGGTAAACTCTAGTGAAGGGAGTCAAGATGGCAGGGCTATGAAAGAGAGGAAGGGAAAAAATAATGAAGGTGAGGAAGAAGAAAGGGTGATCATAGTGCAGGACAGGGGAAGGATAGAAGGGGTTGGGGAGGAAAACACAGAGAAAGAGGCAGGAGAAACTGCAGACCAGTTGACCATGTTTGCTCTGGAAACAGAATCTGGAGGAAGAGTGGTAGATACTGAACAGACAGTGGGGAAGGAGGAGATAACAGAAATTGAGGAAAATCACAATTCTAAGAAAGGGACTTGGAAGAGAAGGGCTAGAGCGAAAGGGTGCAATGAACTGGAAGAAGGGAGGGCAGAGAGGGGAAAAAGAAGAAGCATGGAGGTGAATGAGGGGGAAGTGTTTACAGATAAAGGAAAAAAGGTTAGGAGGGAGGAGAGGGTGATGGGGTCTGAAGTTTCAAGTTTAGGGGCGGAGGCTGGAAATCAGTCCCGCCTTTCATCATGAAAATCTTAAGTTGGAACTGCCGAGGGTTGGGGAACCCTCGGACAGTTCAAGACCTCTGCAGTTTGGCAGAGAGGAATAAACCCAACGTCATTTTTATCATGGAAACAAAGAGTGGAGGGGACAAGTTTGAAAGGTTAAAAAGGAGATTGAAGTTTTGTGGCTGTTTTCCAGTGAATTCTGTTGGAAAAGGGGGTGGTTTACTTCTTTTATGGGATGACAGTGTGAAGGTCGAGATCATGAATTACTCACAAAATCATATCAATGCATGGGTTAGAGATGAAGAGACAAAGGAGAAGTGGTTGTTGACTGGATTCTATGGGCAGCCAGAGGTGGGAAAGAGGAAGGAATCTTGGGACCTCTTAGCATCTTTGAAACCAGAGGAGTCGAAGGGGTGGGTTCTAGTGGGGGACTTTAATGAGATACTCACAAACGATGAAAAAGAGGGAGGTAGACCAAGACCAGAGAAACAAATGGAGGCCTTTCGTGAGGTCTTAGTCAGCACTGATCTACATGATTTGGGGTGGAAGGGGGAGAAGTTTACTTGGAGCAACATGCATGGGGATGATTCTTTTACAAAAGAGAGATTAGATAGAGCAGTTGCAGACTCAAAGTGGCTGGATGTTTACAATGAAGTATGGGTTGAGGTTTTACCTGCAAGAACCTTAGATCACAAGCCTATTCTGGTTCATGTGTTAAGAGGAAGGAGGAGGAGGTGGGTGAAGAAGAAGGGGTTCAACTATGAAGCAAGTTGGGTTTTGGAGGAGGATTATGAGGAGATAGTAAGAGAGGGATGGAAAAAGGCTGGAAGGAGCATGAATCCTTTGGAAACAGTTAATGGTTTGTTAAATAACAGTAAAAAGGCCCTGTTGAGGTGGGTTAGTAACAGAAGGAGAGGGGGACAAAGGGAGATAGAGGAAAAAACAGAAAGGTTAAAAATACTTCAAGCAGTTGAAAGCAAGCAGAATGTTTCTGAGATAAGGAAAGTAAAAGAGGAGATAAGCAAGCTGTTGGTGTAGGAGGACATAAGGTGGAGACAGAGGGCCAAGGTTAATTGGTATAAGCATGGTGATAAAAATACCAAATTTTTCCATGCTTGTGCTAATCAAAGAAGGAAGAGGAATTTCATAAGTCAGATTACCAATGAGAACAATAGGGTGGTTAGTGGAAGCCGAGAGATTGAGAACACATTCAGTCAATATTTTGTGAATTTGTTTAGTTCTACACAACCCACAAGAGCTGACTTAGAAGAGAGTTTGAAAGCATGGAGCCAAAGGTGACTGGGGAAATGAATGGGATGTTAGCAAAAGAGTTTACTAGAGCAGAAATAGAAGAGGCTGTGAAACAAATGTCACCTATGAAGGCCCCTGGTCCAGATGGGTTTGGCGCCTGTTTTTACCAAAACCATTGGAGTTTAGTGGCAGATGAGGTTAGTGGGGCTGCTTTGGCAGTGCTGAATGGTGATTCTTGGATTCCCTCTCTTAACTACACTTACATAGTGTTGATACCTAAGGTAAAAGAGCCAAAAAAGGTTACAGATTATAGGCCAATTAGTTTGTGCAACGTTTTGTACAAACTAATCTCAAAAACCATTATCAACAGATTCAAAAAAGTGCTGTCAGTGATCATAGGACCAACTCAGAGTGCATTTCTACCTGGAAGACTTATTTCAGATAATATAATGATTGCATATGAGATGATTCATTCTATGAAAACAAGGAAGAAGGGCAAAGTGGGGAATATGGCAGTCAAGCTGGACATGTCCAAGGCATATGACCGTATAGAATGGGTGTTTTTGGAAGCTGTCATGAAGAAGCTTGGTTTTAGTGAGAGATGGATCAATCTTATCATGAAGTGTGTCTCCTCAGTGTCCTTTTCAGTCTTAGTTAATGGGCAGCCAGGAGATATTTTTAGACCTTCAAGGGGGCTAAGACAGGGTGATCCACTATCACCCTATCTATTCATTTTGTGTGTGGAAGGTCTCAGCTGCCTCCTTAATTGTGCTGAGAGGATGGGAAGCATAAAAGGTGTCCAAGTGGCAAGGGGTGGTATCTCCATTAATCATCTCTTGTTTGCAGACGACTGCATCCTCTTTGGTAGAGCATCTGTGGAGGAATGGTACATATTGCAAGGGATCCTAAAAGTTTATGAAAAGGCTTCAGGGCAATTTTTAAACAAAGAAAAAACCTCTGTGTTTTTTAGCACCAATACCCCACTGGCAGTGAAGAACAGAATCCTAACAGCTGGAGATTCAGTAGCTTGTGGAAGCTATGAGAGATACNTCCAAGTGGCAAGGGGTGGTATCTCCATTAATCATCTCTTGTTTGCAGACGATTGCATCCTCTTTGGTAGAGCATCTGTGGAGGAATGGTACAGATTGCAAGGGATCCTAAAAGTTTATGAAAAGGCTTCAGGGCAATTTTTAAACAAAGAAAAAACCTCTGTGTTTTTTAGCACCAATACCCCACTGGCAGTGAAGAACAGAATCCTAACAGCTGGAGATTCAGTAGCTTGTGGAAGCTATGAGAGATACCTTGGGTTACCAACTGTCGTAGGAAGATCTAAATTTAATACCTTCAGAGTGCTGAAAGACAGAATATGGCAAAAGATCACCAATTGGAAGAACAACTTTCTGTCTCAAGCAGGAAAAGAAGTGATGATAAAGGCTGTATTACAGGCAATTCCCACATACACTAGGAGTGTATTTAAGATGCCCATCAAACTGTGCAATGAAATTAATAGCATGTTCTCGAAATTCTGGTGGGGGAAATATCAGAAGGAAGGGGGGATTCAGTGGAGAAAGTGGAATAGAATGGCCAGTCAGAAAGGGAAGGGAGGCTTGGGTTTTAGGGACTTGGGGTGTTTCAATCTAGCACTACTTGCAAAGCAAGGGTGGAGATTTATTCAGTCTCCAAACTCTCTGGTGTCAGTAGTGTTTAGAGAGAAATATTTTAAGTTTTTCAAATTTTTTGGATGGTAAAGTAGGGTCTAAACCCTCCTTAATTTGGAAGAGCATTTGTGAGGCAAGGGGTTTGATCAAAGAAGGGATGAGATGGAGGGTGGGGGATGGAAAAAGGATAAACATATGGGGCTACAAGTGGCTGAGTACACCTACTTCATACTCTGTTCAGTCTCCAATAACAATTCTAAATGCTGATTCAAAAGTAGAAGACTTGATGACAGAAAATAAGGAAGAATGGAATGAGAATATGGTTAAGTTTATTTTTATGGAGGAAGAAGCTCTGCAAATATTAAGCATTCCTTTAAGCAGAAGTAGGACAGAAGACAAGATGATTTGGGGTTTAACCAAAAAAGGGGTGTTTACTGTAAGGAGTGCTTACTACCTACAGTTAGATAGAAGAAGAAGAGAAAGGGGAGAGTCTTCTGAGGAGAGGCAGCCCGATGCTACATGGAGGGGAATATGGGACCTTGAGGTGCCTAATGTGGTCAAGGTTTTTCTGTGGAAGGCAGCTAACAATTTGCTACCTACCAGAATAAACTTATTTAAAAGAAAGATTGTCAAGGACCCTTATTGTCCCATTTGCTGTAGTGAGGAAGAATCTGTAACCCATGCACTCTGGGAGTGCCACGCTGCCAATGACATTTGGGCCAATAGTCTGAGTGGGGTGCATAAGTGGAAAAGGGAAGGAGGGGAGTTTATACAATTATGGGAAAAGCTGTTAGAAGACCTCGATAAAGACAGGTTGGAGAAAGTGGCTGTGCAGTTCAGAAGAGTGTGGCTGAGAAGAAATACTTATGTATTTGAGAACAAACTCACATGCCCAAGAAGGCTGATTTCGTCTGCAGTAGAGGTTTTAGAAGATTTCAAAGGAGCAAACAGAAGGCAAGGGGCAGCAGTTCAGCCGAGACAAAGACCAAGCAGTACAGAAGGGTGGGTCAAGCCTTTAGCAGGATTTGTTAAGGTGAATTGGGATGCCTCCATAGACTCAAAGAAGAGGAAAATGGGCATGGGGGTGATCATGAGAGATGAGAATGTAGAACCTTTGGTTGCAGTTTGTGACAGCAGAAGGTATGTACAGTCAGCAGAGGTAGCAGAATGCCATGCTTTATGGAAGGCATTACAGGTGACCAGCGAGCTTAATGTACAGAATGTTATTTTTGAAGGTGATGCAAAGACAATTATTGATGCAGTGAAGAATACGGAGGAAGATTGGTCTGTCATAGGTCCATTAATTGAAGATATTAGAAAAGTCTTGTCAAATAGGAAGGATTGGAGCATACAATTTATTTATAGAGATAGAAATACCGTGGCACATAATTTGGCTAAGGCCGCTTTGAATTGTAATGAGGAAAGAGTTTGGATAGAAGAGGTTCCAGCGTGTATAGTGCATAGCTTGGAACAAGACAGAGTTTGTAAGGAATGATCATTGTTAATGAAAGTTGAGGTTCTTTTCAAAAAAAAAAACAAAGGCACCAATTAATATGTCAAGGAGGACTAGAAAGATATATAGACTCGCTAGCTTCTATATATCCATCTATACCGTAATAATTGTCTAGAAAAGAAGAAACCAATAATTAAAGTATCGATCGGAATTTAGATGTCACTCACATACGATGCATTAATTGGGCAATATTTAGACCTATAACTTTGCAGTGGTCTGATTGAAGTGATAAATTTCCACAAAATGAAGCAGATGTCCTCTACGTGCATCGATCGCAACATTCTTTAATTGCATACATAGATGAAAATGGAAAACTACATCAAACGAATAAATCAATCAGTACCAAGCTGGTCATATATATATATATATGTGCAAACTGGAAAGGAAGCCGTAAGTACGGCCAGTACGTACCTCATTATATGGTAGAAATTAAAGAACTTCTTATCATGTATCATCCAACATAATTTTGGAAAACCCCATAATTTATATAAATTATATTAAAATTTTATTTACCTATAGTACTAGCTTGTTTATGATCTTCGATTAAGGTGATATCAATAGGAGGCAATCATTGTCTTTCTAGATCTTCTGAACCCATTTCATGATGATCTTCACAACTCTGAATCCTCCTCGACGATCTCCCCCTACTAAGCATCCTCCGAAAAGAGCTTAATCGTGAGCCTGATCCGGATCCACCTGCCTTCTCCAACTCGGCAGCACCATGCGGTATACTATTCTCTATTGGTGGAGCTGTGGGACGTTGGACCCCAATAATACCTATGTCATTGCGTTCTGGCTGGACCTTAGGATCAGCCACAGTGCGGCAGACGGGGCAAGTTTTGTTTGAGTTGAGCCAAACATCGATGCACTCCACATGAAACATGTGCTTACAGTTTGGTAGAAGCCGAACCATGGCCTCCTCTTCTATGCTGCTCAAGCAAACTGAGCACTCTATAACTTCACTTTGATCGAGGGCATTAGCTGCTTTGTAGGTGAACTTAGGTAGTGAGGCTATGACTAATGGATCGAGCCCTCCGGCAGTCTCGGCCGGTGGATCGACAGAATCCGCCAAGTCGACCGATGCAATTTGAGCTAGTGTACTTACCCTATTCAAGATATCACGACGTGTTCTTTCTTGGCTTCTAGAGAGATACCTTGCATATGTACGGAGGATGATGATAAAAATCAACACGGCAAGTAAGGAGAATATAGCAGCGATCAAGATCTCCCGGCCGACAGCAGATTTGCTATCTAAATCATCGTCCTCAGAACTCATCGTTAATCCCAATTTGAATGATCGACCAAGGTGTATGCCTTGGCCTTGCCTCTCTTTCTGTGATGATCAACTTCTCTATACTTGCTTGATTAACAGCAACGACTTTTATTTGTTTTACGTACTACTTTGTTCTCGCAAATCGTGGAAATGTCATGAATTGGTGGGGTTTCGAGAAATTTGGTGGGTATGGAAATTTTGTACCCCATGACTCTATGAGGTTTGACATTTTTGGAGCTCCGTTTAGCTTCTTGGTGATTTCACATCTATAATTCCCTTGTTTTTTGGTCCGACACGAGGAAAAAGACAAATACAAGAAGCTTCTCACACGTTTGTCCCTTTCCCCACGCAACTCCAAGGAGCCGAAAGGACTTGGAAAAAGACCATATATATGTATTATGGGGCCGGATGTTGAACCAACCGCCCCATGTTTTACGGAACTAGAAGCGTTTGAATTTCCCAGTCGAAAGTTTTCTAAAGCCACATGATTCCATTAAAATCAAACAATTTCAGCCTTTAGCTTTCAAACCCTGAGAATCGATATATGGATTAATGTTTGTCTTTCGAAAAAAGGAATAAGAATTTGGAATGTTTGATTATTATATATTCACCGGGGGGGGGGGGGGGGGGGGGGGGGGGGGGGGGGGGGGGGGGGGGGGGGGGGGGGGGGGGGTGGTGTGTGGGTGCGTGGTGGGCGGCGGGACTTTCAGCGAAAGTTTGTCTTTCGGTTCCCTTAGGATGAAAGAACTAAAACGAATGGGATTAATAGTCTTTGTGGAAATATATATATATATATAATTAGAAACTACTTGATCTCTAACTTCATCATTACCTATAATTAATGGAACGAATTGACGTACAATTTGATATCTTTGTTCATTGGATCTTAGTTAGGATTAATATATCCTTATCATTTGTCATTACATGCAGAAGAATTATTTATTCTATTTCCTAATTTTGGTGATCTCTAGCGTCCTAGTACGTACTTCTAAGATTTGTTTTATTTCCTGAATTCCTAAGATTTCCTAGATTTAGTAGATTTATAGCTAGCCTATATATAAAGGCTTGTAGTAGTGAAAACTTATTTTCATGAAGTTTGTTGTAGTTTAATTTGTTTGATTAATTCGAGCCATCCCTATCGAGTCAATATTACTTAATTAGGCCTTGTGTAAGTAATATGGGGGACCTCGATCGTATACCTACTCTCTAGAAGAATCAACCTGCTTGAAGAAGATTTTCAAGGAAGTGAATCAACAATATTATATATATATATATATATATATATATATATATATATTGATTTTCTCATAACATATATCCATCACAACCGCAACCCTCTAACATCACATTAGTAGTTGGCTACAAGCGAGAAAACAGATGCGCTAACGAACAAGCAACGGCGCGAAAGCCGTTGTGCCTAAACTGACCTTAAATACTAGTTTAAAGTTTAAACACATGAGGATGAGTCTTGAGAATTAGGCAAAGATGAACCAACGGCTAATGCTGTCTAACAGATAAATTATATTAGATTTGTTGATCATCATGATGGACATATCAACTAATTAATAATAAATAGTGGGAAACAGAATTGGTCATTTTGTATTGGGTTGGTCTATCTAACCACCCATTTCTTTATTAATGAAATTTTCTAATTTCAACATAAAATCCTCAACAAATTCTCCTGGTATGACTTGCTGGCCATTTATGCTGACTACTACTATTTTAAATTTTAATAAGGGAATTATTATATCATAGATTGTCTTCTATTTCTTTTCTCCTAAGCTAAAGATTGTGGCATACATGATGACATCCTTGTAATGTGCATCTCGTGCAATACTCCCGATTTCTGACTTTTATTTATTTATTTTTATAAAGAAGAGGATGGTCTTGTGTAATTCTAACTCTCGTCTGATTCTATTATTGATATTGTTTTTTATTTAAAAAATTAACTTTATTTTTAATCCCATCAATATATATATATCATGATTTTGGTAATTTTTTATTTATTTATATAAGTACTTTTTGATTTATAAAGTTAATTTTCTATTATTTTTAAGTTACTTTCTTAATTAATTTTTGCCAGACATCTCCAACTCACACAAGGCCAATAAACTTTGACAAATTCAATTCGCGAGGAGCTCCAAATCGCAGCCGATACGAAAGGCAGCCCATCGCCATCAAATCCTGTCACAGTTTGTTCTGATGTCGCTGTAGCCTCCGTTGTAGGCTGAGCATTAAAGGAAAAAACAAATATCATAATATACACATTCGTCGATCCACGAGTTATAGCGTTGGTTAAGCCTTTGATTAAGGAGGGAGAGTCAGACAGAACAACGCACAGGAGAGAGAGAGAGAGACACACTGACACACACACAGAGGGATTTTATCATTTTGTACTACGATAATTTTTTTTTGTTTTTCTTCAACATCTTTCGAGGAAAAATACAAGTAAAAATAAAGAAATGCAGAAAAGCTGGTGTTGGGCCATGGCAATCCCCATTGCTCACCCACCTTTTATTCTTTTCTCAAGCCTTTCTTCTCCCTTACTTCTACTAATACTATTGCCATCGCCTTTTTGCTCCGAGATCCTGAGTGCCCATTTTCTAAAACGGTCTGTTGGACCCATTGGAGGAGCCATTCTCTGGTATGTCATACTTACCCGGATACTCTTCTTTTGCATTTTTTGTGGGTTTTTCCCTCTGTTCTGGGATCCCAAATGTGACCTTGAGATACGTATTTGATGTTTGGGAGGGATGGGTGGGATCTGGAAGCTAATTGTAAGCAAACTAGAAGGACTAATGCAGCTTGTTATGGAAATATGTCGTTATTTTCTGCCATTTGTCGGTTTGGATGTGGTTTATTTTTAATCATATTATTTTTATGTTTTGAATTTTTGGCGAGCATGATAGTGTATGGAGTCATGGACTCGTCTAAAGTTAGTTAATGATCAATTGGTGAAGTGTATTCGGCATATTTTGTTGTGGGATTATGATTCTTCTCATTTGAATTGAATGTAGTTAATGATGCAAATTTTTTTTTTAATCATTTTGTTTAGAGGACTGCTATAACCACAAAGAGATTATACAAAAGCAATCCCACAAACTGATATGATTTTATGTGATTCGTTAGATTTACTTAACAATAAAAGTAACTTTACAATATGATGAATCACAAAAATCCACATCAGTTTGTGAGATTACTTTTGTGTTATCTATTTGTGGCTAAAGTATTTCTCTTTAGTTTATATTACTTCTGTCGCTGTTTTTTTGTAACAAGATATAGCATCCTCATATTTTGTTTGTTGCTGCGAGGTCGAGGAAAAGAAAACCTGAACACTATAAATGCTAAAACTTGGTCTGTTGGATGTCTTTTAATGGCGATTTTGATTAGATCCAAATTGGAATTACTTCAGGGGCATGTTAAATCTGACACAGATTCTTAATCGCAGAGATGGGTTCTGGAGATTGGTTTAAGACTATAGTCAGCCTAAAGAAACCAAAAGATGGCAGGTCAAAACAAGCGAAGGTACAGAGCCCTTTAATTGCAAACTCGTCGATTAACTTTAACTTGTTTGAAACCAAGCTATGTATTTGCTTAATTCAACCGAGT
This sequence comes from Carya cathayensis, assembly GCA_011037825.1. Taxonomy (NCBI): domain Eukaryota; kingdom Viridiplantae; phylum Streptophyta; class Magnoliopsida; order Fagales; family Juglandaceae; genus Carya; species Carya cathayensis. Next base: position 1,565,274 of record QGSO01000140.1, on the reverse strand, counting down.
ATCCAAACTGTGAAGTTGTTATTCCAAATCAAAAACTTATTTGTTATTCCCTTGAATGTCCTCGTGATTTGTCATATCTTAAAACTAGTTTGCAGTGCCTCTAAACAATGGCATTAGCTCCTTATTAATTTAGGCTCAGACCTGAAACCGAGGAGCTGTTGTTTCTACCTTATATATACACACATCTCTGTGTATGTGTGTGCCTATATATATAAATAGTTGAAGGTTGAGGCGATAATTGGGTAGGAATTTAGGAAACCCAAATAGAGTTTGTCAAGGTTTGGATTTTTAAGTATCTCTTTTTCATTCCTGTTTTTACTTGTCAAACAAGACATGCTAGAAGGTATGGCTTAATCTACCATTGGCATGATAAATATGAAGGATGTTTAATATTTTTTAGTCATGGATTGAATCCTCTTAACTGATCATAAAAGTCATACGATCATCAATCAATTGGTAGCATTGTTACTCAGAACTAAAGTTGGTTAAACTTTATCTGTTGGGAACGATAAGAAGAAAAAGTAACACGAAAAACGAAATCAATCACACACGACACACTAGATTTACGTGGTTGAATAATGTGTCTACGTCCATGGAGTTGCAGAGGATTTTATTCTCTTGAAAGTTGAATATACAGTGCGACAATACAATATGTGGCCATGCGGAATAGTACAATATATAGATGCGGCAAAACCCTAATTAGGGGTCGGGTCGGATTGGTTTAGGAGCTAAAATATCCCGAGCCTGCTCCCCATTGCCCAAACTCATTGAAAATACACCAAAAACCGCAACGAATTTTTATCAGGCTGGATCATCAAATCAACCGCCACAACCAGACTCCACACAAACAAGCCCAACATTATCATCTACTTGATACCCCAGTATTGAATCCAATATAAATTTGCTATTTCTCATGTTTTCTGGTGCTTTGTTACAGGGCTCCTCAGCTTCTGCAAAATCAAAGAATCATCTGCGGAAACAGTCTCTTGGCAAGCCAACCGAGGATATTGCTGCAACACGTATTCAGACTGCATTCAGGGCTTACATGGTATGCTAGTCATAAACCATACACACTGAAGTCATAAGTATATAGATCTAAGATCATTTGTTTTTTATGTATATTTTCCTTTTGCCTTCTTGTGGTACCAATCCATGAGCACTTTCACTGTTTGGTTTGCATGGGTACTAATAATTGCATATACAGCAACACATACACACTGCCATATTTATAAAATATTCTGTAAAAAAGTGTATCCACATGATTATAAAATCCGTTTAACATCATGCCTTGACAAGAAGTTTTAATTTGATTGTATATGGTTAACTGTTGGAGATCCAATTAAAAGAAAAGAGCGTCAAGTGGAGGTCTGAAATCCAATTAGTTAAGTAGGCTGGAATTAATACTGAGCTATTTCTTTGGCAAATTATGTCAACCAATAGTGTTTTGGTTGAGTGGACTAAATCAGATCTCATTCCTGCATTGTGAATTATGAAACACGGTTGAAAGAAAGTGAAGAAATCCTAATTGGTTAATCCTTACAAAAGAATTCACATCAATTGACAATTGAACAGGATATCTTTGGCCCTGTTATGAGCGCTAAGAAACATGCATGGAGGAGAGAATGCTGATATTTTGAGAAGTAGGTAAAATGATATACATCTTACGAGTTTTCTAGGCATATGCCTGAACTGGATTGTAGGTATATGGTATCTATTTAAGTACTAGAAACATGTTCTTTGTATTTTTTAGGGCATTATGAAGTTAGTGGGCAACGGTTAGTGTTGGTTTATTGGGGAAGATTTAAGGATGGTTCATGTCAATTGTGATCTGCTTCTGACTAAGATTAGCAGATTGGCATGATTTATTAAAACAAGAATATGTTCCCCTTTTTACTGCTCAAGAATAGTGCGCCTATGGCTGTCACTTTTTTCTGCTTAAGAATGTGGCATGGGTGTTATTTCAAAGGCTTCAAAGCACATTTCCTCTCATTTCAGGACATCCTTTCACAGTTTTAGCAAATTTTTGGCCCACAAAGATGGAGCCTGTTCTCTATTGGAACTTTTCACACTTGATGGGGATCATTGGAAATGTCTATACTCCCTGATATCCAAGCAATGCTGTTCCTGCTTTTTAGTTTCACATTTTTGCCTTGTTAACTGTAGTTACAGAGGCTATATGAATGATGAGCAATTTGCTTATTTATCTTCTAGTTTCAGAACTTGTAATGGATCTTTGCCATATAATTGGTGATAAGTTTACTCTACTAAACCTCGCTACTAAATACTGCGGTCGGTAGCTGGCCACTACACAGTGACTGGGCAAAGAAGAACCTTACAGTTCCTTCTTAACAAATATCAGGTGGCTATCTTATCTACTCCTATAAGAAGTTAAAGAAACCAGAAGAGGAACTGTATAACCATTCATTGCCAATTATTGGGGCCATGAACTAGCTCCATTTTTTATTTTATTTTTTGGTTTGTTTTTTTTTTTGTGCTTTTGATTCATTTTGCTTTATTTCATGTCTTGGGGATTTCTTTTGCTGCTTGCAGGCTAGGAGAACTTTACGTCGTCTGAAAGGGGCAGTAAGACTACAGGTCCTGACCCAAGCATATTCTGTTAAGAGGCAAGCTACAACAACGTTAAGCCATCTTCACACTTGGAGCAACATACAGTCCCATATAAGAGCTCGTAGACTCTGCATGGTGACAGAAGGCCGACTTAGACAGAAGAAACTAGAAAATCAGCTAAAACTTGAGGCTAAGCTTCATGACCTAGAGGTTGGACCACCTGCTCCTTGTGTGTGAGGACTTGCATCATGAACTTGTGATTGATAGTTCCAAATTATCGTTGGACTGAATGACATCTCCTTCCTTTAAAAGGCTATGTTGTGTTTCTGAAAATGAGATTGAAATTGCTTGGTTCCCACATCAAGGAACTCTTGGTCCTTTAGAACTTACCATTTCTCAGGAATCAGGATACAAAGTCCGAGATTCTTGATCCTTGTTTTGTAGCACTTTCTTCAAATGGAAAAGGAAAAAGAAAAGATTTAGACTTAAAGCATCCAGTTTACCGACTGTTGCTAGGGCCTGGTCTCTGATTATTATATTTAATACATGGACCTTTCTGAACGCAGTTAACTCATTCTCTTTTGAATTCTTGAGTAATCAATAGTCTGAATTGATAACAGGTAGAATGGTGTGGTGGCCCTGAAGCGATGGAGATAGTTCTTGCAAGGATACATCAGAAAGAAGACGCAGCAGTTAAGCGGGAGCGTGCTATGGCATATGCCTTTTCTCATCAGGTATGTCATTCTCCAGGATGAAAAAATGTCATTCTCATTATTTAGGCTCACAGGACCAATTGACATGCATACAAATCCCATGATTTTCAGTGGAGGGCCAACTCCAGTCAGAATCATGGGCTGGGTAATTATGAACTTGGTAGAACTAATTGGGGTTGGAGCTGGTTGGAACGGTGGATTGCTGCTCGCCCATGGGAAAGCCGTGTCCCTTCCAAGTCTATTACCCCAAAGAAAGCCCAGAGTAGGCAGCCTATCAAGGTTGGTAAAAATGTAAATTCTCCGACGCCGAAAAAAGACGTTTCGGTCAAACCTCCTTTGACCAATGGGAAGGGAACCACAAAGGCCCGTAGATTGTCTTACCCTGTTGTTGAAAAATCACCTGCGCATGAAGGGAGCATTAAAGCTGAAGAGGCAAGCAATAAGAAAGAACAGTTGGTTTCTTAGTACCAAACCAATAATATGGAATTAGAAATTGTTCTATTGGATTTTTCGAGTAGTTGAAATGCTGAAATGTGAGGGAAAGCAAATTTGTTATTTATGTTTCTCATATCTGATTTTGTGCCTAGGGGAGTGGCTTGGAAGCAAATCTTGTTTTGTCTGCGGTAATAGAATAATTGGAATGACCTGGATATGGAACTGACCTAGTCATTGTTTCCTCATCCTTATATTTTTTTTTTCTTTGCCCACGATGTATATAATGAAAGGAAGACAATATATTATTTCGTTTAGAATGTAGATATTTGTTGGCGATGTTTCAAACAATGTTTGTGAAGGCTGTTATTGCTTCTAATGTTTGCTATCCTTCCATACATACGGGGTAAAGGTATTCCCATATTATTACAGTTTTCTTTCATTTCTCCACATATAAATAGAAAACCAAATTTCCAAACATTTTGGAAAAAAGAAGAAGCAAAAACACCCTCGACTGCTTCATGATTCGCATCACCGATATGGTCTCTAATGCCCAAGTAGTTCACACCCACGACGTCCAGGAATTTCCTGTTTGGTTACCCGAAAATGGTGGAAATAGAAAGAAAAAGTTGGGAGTTTGAATATGTTGTTCTTGGGATTTTCATGAGCTTAAATTGCACTCATAACTCATTCAGTAACTAAATGGGTTCTCATTCATTAATTAAAAAGGGCATTGTTTTGCTCGTAGAATCGAAATGCAGTTCAAAGGTTGCCGAGGAATTGCTGGGTTGAATCGATTAATGCAGAATTAGAAGTTTTGGTATCAAAGATAATAATCTCTAAGTTTTGTACTTTTGTTTCAGGGGACATAGGCTTGGAGGAGGGAATCTTCCCCCTCCGCGCTCTCCTCTGTGACAATCCATGCGGAGAAAAGACACCGGATAGCTGAGGAAAGACACTGCTTAGTCTTGCTTTAGTGGGGGAGGATATTCCATAATTGCACTGTGTGTAATGAAGAAGAAGAAGAATCCCTACTCCGTTTATTCTTCAAGTGTCCTATTGTTAGGATTTTATCGAGTCAAGCAGCTGGCCTCTAAACCTCAACTCTGCCGATAACTTCCATGACAGATTGGGTACAAATGATTATTAATCTGGAACCAATGTTGGGATTAAATAATCCAGATATACACCATTTTCAGTTATTTGCAGCAACAATGTTGGACTTTATTTGGAGACAACGGAATGACATGGTTCACAATGGCACAGTCCTCTCTTAACAAAGCAAAGGATCAACTGGATAGAACATATCAACCATATAGACACGCATGGGAGGAAAAATTAAAATTTCGTCAAAGGTGGCTCCCTCCCCACAGAATTATTGGAGTTTCTCCTTTGATGTTGCGGTCAGAGATTCATTCTCAACAACTTCAGCTATATGTCAAGATAGTAAGGGTGAAACCATCGAAATCTAGACTTCAAAAATCCAATCTTGCAATCCAATGATAACCGAAACTTCAGCGGCTCTATTAGCGTCTCCGTTTGCAAAACATCTTCATAAAACTCCATCAATCCTTGAAGGCGACGCGCAAGTGGTTATAACTGCTATTGCAAATGAAAATTCTTCCCCAATATGACAGATAACCCCAGTCATTGAAGACATAAGACATTGGGCAAAAATTTAAATGGAAAATGCTACTATAACTCTCAAAGGTGCCCATCAAATTTACTCACTCATATATTTTAATTTTTTTTTAATTTTTTTCTTAATGGTTAAGGAATTGGCTATCAGTGAATTTTTAATTTTTTTTTAATTTTTTCTTGTTAAGAATGTTTAACATATGCTTAAAAGAATAAAAAAAAAAAAACATTTGTGTTGGTGTGCATATTTAGAGTGCACATTTGGTGTGCACTATAGCATTGTCCATTTTAGAAAGAATAAATAATTTATATGAGATAATTGGGAATAAATAAAAAATAAAAAATAAGAGTAGTGATATTTTAAGGTGTTTATACTATACATTATCCATAATATTGATCTTATATTTACTCATCTTTTAAAAAATAGTGTGCGAGATTTACACGCATTAACACTGTATATATCATTTTCCATAAATTAAATACGATCTCATGTCATCGAGAAATTCTATTAAGATTTTAAGGTTGTGTTTGTGAGTTTAGACCATTTCAGACTACTTCACTACTATTTATAAATAGTTCATTGATATTTACAAACAGTTAATTGTTATTTATAAATTATTCACTACTATTTCATTATTATTTATAAACTATTTCATTATTATTCATAGATGATCTGAGATACTCTTAACTAGGGCTGAAAACCACACAATGTGTTTTCCATGGGGAGATACCAACCAAAACCGCTTTAGAAGTGGGATAAAACCGATTACTATCGGTTCATCGGTGTGGGTTTGGTTTACAAGTCTCAAAAACAAAGATCATAGATTCACAACAAATATCACAATTGACAAAACTGAGCCATAATTTTTTTAAAAAATAAAAAGAAAGAAAATGGATCGGTACAAAGTCTTAGGTTTGAAAAAGATGTACAGAAAAAGAAAATAAATAACAAAGAAAGCCTTAGCTACGAGCCTGAGAACTAAGAAGATGTCATCTCTAATTGGAAGCCTTAATAGTGACCATGGATGTAGGTGAATAGCTAAGAGACGGAGGTAGGTGAACGACGATAGGCTCAGGGGGATAGACTCAACGGGTTGCACCATCACTAGAATGGGAGACTACTGAGTGCTGACTGGAGTGGAGACTGAGAGGGGAGGGGGTGGGGAGAGTTTGAGAAATGAGAAGAAGAGCCTAGAGGGAAGTTGAAGAGAAGAGAGAGGGGGGAGGGACGCTGGGGATGTTTAAATCCTGGGTTGAAACGACGCTGGTGCTATTTCATTTATTTATTTTTTTCAAACTAATGTCCCAAAATGATGTTGTTTCACTTTCTTAAAGAAAACAACGTCGTTTTATATATGTATAATTAATATATATAATTGAAAAATTCTAAACAAAAGCCTACACACCACACACTATACTTTTTTAAATTTTTTTAAATTTTTTTCTTTTATCAAATGTTTAATATATAGATAATGAGTAAAAAAATTTAATTAATTTAAAAAGAATAAATTCAAAAAAAATTTTGAAAAAAATATAAAAAAATAAAAAAAATATGTGGTGTGTTGTAAGCTTTTGTGTAGCAATGCTCTATATAATTATAGGATTAGTCGGTTCATCAGTTTAGTCCAGCATCAAACTGGGATTGAACCGGCTAACGGAAATTTTGAAAAAATTCTATTGTTGGCTGACAGGTTTTACATCGATTTCGAGCTGTTCCAAGCTCTGGCGACCCGTCTGAGGTGATTACAATCGGTTTAACCAGTTTGTGTACAACCCTACTCTTAACATCCAAATGAACTATTTAGTCATAGTTTTTCATGAATTTCAAACTTTTAAGTATATATGAATGTGAATATTGAAAGAAATATTAGATTTCACCATATTGTTATGATCATGGTGGATTAAAGGTTTAACTAAACGATTAATGCTAATACAGTCGTGGAGTATGCAAGCACTGTATAATTATTTTATAAAGAGTGGGGCCGACTATTAAAACATTAATTTTTTTTTTTGTGGGTCTCATATTTACTCACTTTTTTATAAAGGATTGTGTGATGTTTGTGTACTCAACGATTGCAAATATAATTTCTCTTAACCAAATTAGTATCCAACAGTCTTAGGACTTTTGGATCAATATTTAGATCTTTAAAAATTAGTATCAAAGCAAAAAACACGTCATGAGTTCAAGTTACGGAAGGGGTGACCTATAGGTTAGATTAAAATACCTTGGTATTATGTATGTAATACTAATAGATAAGTAAAGCCTCATAAAAATGGCTACCACCGATTCAGTGTCGATAGAGTGGGCAACCTCCGACGTTGGATTCGGAAGCGTGATGGAGTGTTATGATCTTGATGAATTGAAGGTTTAACCAAATTAGTATTCAATAGTTTTAAGACTTTTAAATCAATGATTGATATTTCGTTTGGTTATGCAGTTTAGATGAGAATGAGATATTTTATTGAAAATTAAATAAAAGATTATTATAATATAATTTTTTGCTATTAATTTTATTTTAAAATTTTTAAAAAATTAAATTATTTATTATGTTTTGGATGAGAAAACAGCCATCTTAAATCCATATAATATTTATTTATTTTTAAACTATTAATGTGAGAAGAATATCGCCATCTGCATGTCAAGAGTATTAAGCGGACGTTAAAACGTGTGCTCATCGATAAGTCTCGTATATCAAACTCATAGTAATTGAAAACTCAAGTAATAATTTTTAATAGGAAATCTCAAGTAATTGTTTCAGTAGTTTAGACCGAATAAAAGCCAACTGGAAACACACGATTGCCCCAATATTGGAAGCGTATCCAAATTCGTACCTTCCCCAAGCCTGCTCTTCAAGCTCATGGATCCGTCCAGCTTCGTCGGATGTTCTCCGAGACTCGTCGCCTTGTCCCAACAGCTCCGCCTCTACAAGCCACCGCCTACCTTCGAGGACTCCGAGGAGCAGGACCTCGAAGGAAGCGATGTGAAAGTGGTTTCCCAATCCCAAGTCGGCTTTGCGGGATCGGCCACCCCAATTGTACAAAATCCAGGAAGGTTTAGACCCAAGAGAGCCGCTGTTTTGGTCTGTCTCTTTGAAGGGGATGCAGGGGATCTGCGTGTCATTCTTACTAAGCGGTCTTCGAAGCTGTCCACGCACTCGGGTCAGCGGAACTGAGTTACATTTTTGTTTTGTTACTGAGAGAAAGTTTGGAACTTTCGTTCATTTTCTCGGGAACCAAACAAAAATAAGCTGATGATTGTGATGTGAGATTGTTTAAGATAACCAGATTGATTATTGGTTATTGAGACTCATTGCTTGTTTCTTAGCTGCAGGTGAAGTATCATTGCCTGGTGGGAAGGCTGAGGAGGGGGATAAGGATGATCGGGATACGGCCACAAGGGAGGCAAGGGAGGAGATTGGGCTGGATCCTTCACTTGTCAATGTTGTCACAGTACTTGAACCATTCTTGTCTAAGGTATCAACTTTTCGCATTATTTTCCATTGTCATTTTTTTAAAGCGACTGTTGTACATATCGATTGAGATCAAGTTACTATGTCCTGTATCAAAATGGGTGAATGCAGAACTTAGTGGGTTCCAATCATGTAATATTTTCACATTGTCAAAATATGATGCGTTCAATTTTACCTGTAGGCATTTAGCAACGGTTATTCTTTTTTTATTTTTGGGTTATTGTACTTGGGAATTGAATGCTTCTGGGAAATGAACTAATCCATGGATCTTGATTGTGCCTGTTTTATATAGGTTAAAAATCTTATCTACATTTTAGGGTTCCGGTTTAGAAAAGAGGGGGGGAATGACTAGTATGTGGATATGAGAAGTGGCTGACAGTTGAGAGCTATCTTAAAAGACTATATGCGTGGCAAGACCGCTTCAACTTATTTCCCAAAGTTCATCTTGAAGACTATTTAAATGTCTGCCCTGATTGATTTGGGTTACACATGTTTCTCAGTGTTCCATACTTTTTAAGTTCGACTAGAAAACCTTTCTACTTTTGAACTCCGAATTTTACATTGGACGTTGTGTTGAGATCTCTATGAATAATTTTGAAGCCTAGGTTGAAACTCAAAATTTAACTTTGCATGAGCTTGGAGTGCGTTATCTTTCAAAAATTTGGTGCCTTGAACATTGTTAGTGAACAAAATAGTGAGGTTCATGAGTGATAATCATTTGGAATTTAATGATGTCATCTTCAACTGCCGATGATGGGTACAAGGGTTATTATCATTTGAATTTTAATGATTCACCTTTCTCTTTGTGAATCTGTGATTATAGTTTATGCGCTTTTGTTTCATGATAAATTACAATCCATGCATGCTATTGTCATAGAATTTGAAGCATGGAAAACTACATGTGTAGAATGCATTAGGTTCTCCCCCATTGGGTGGTTCTTCTACCGTTGTTTTTTTGTGTGCAGCACCTCCTGAGAGTTGCACCTGTCGTCGGCATACTTAATGAAAGGAACTCATTCAAGCCTTCTCCAAATCCTTCTGAAGTGGAAGTGATATTTGATGCTCCCTTGGAAATGTTTATCAAGGTTTTTCTCTTAACTTTTGCTTCTTGACTTAGGGTTATGTAATTACATTTAAAAAAATCTTCGATGTTCTCTTTATCCCATATTTGATTCAGGATGAGAATCGGAGAGCAGAGGAGAGAGATTGGATGGGACAGAAGTATATCCTGCATTTCTTTGACTATGAAAATGAGAATAAGAAATACATGATATGGGGTTTAACAGCTAGCATCTTGATACGGGTTGCATCAGTTGTATACCAGCGGCCACCAGCTTTTGTGGAGCAAAATCCCATTTTCAAGTTTCCAAAAGTTATTAATAATGATACTGTAGTGCCTTAAATTCAAGCTAGATGTTTTGGGTTGTAATTAACCGTAATCATCATTCCTGCAATAATGTCCCCACAACTGCAAGTTGTTGGACTAGTATTTTGTGTTGAAGATAAATTTAAATTTGATGAAAACAAGGGAAAAGCTCGGTCATGGCTTCAGGGGTGGAAGTTTAAAAACTAAGGAGGCTGAAAATACTTTAGACAGGAGGCAACCGGCTAAAATATCTATGCGTCTTCGCTGAGAATAAATAGTCTGAACAAGTAAATTATGGAGCTGCCCGCTTCACCTTTCTTCAGGACAGTTATGTTGCAGGACCCAATCTCATGAACGAAGAGATTATCCGGTTACTACATATTTCACAAGCTTATCTGCATCAAGAAATTTTCCTCCTAAAGTTACAGAGGGCAGAGAAATCAGGCCACTATAATTGACGCTAGTGTGTCGATTGTCAGTCTTTTTATTATTTTGCTATGACAGTGAAAACGCATGCGAAATTCTCCTTTGTTATCCTATGAGATGAATGATACCATATATGGAACGAAAATATATAGGTACAGAAAACATTGCGAGCAAGAGCGCAGGAAGTAAAAGGAATTTGAAAAATTGACGTGGTTTGACCCTCACGGCCTTTGAAGTTGGAAAAGTTGCATGTTTATCACCAACTTGATATATTATGGATATCAAAACAGAGGCTTACAAGGGAAATATATGGTACAACAGTCTGTACAAATGTATTACATGTGTAGTAACTATGATAGATATCGTATATGTACGATATTTAGGATGGTTACATTTTTTTTAATTTATTAAATAATATTAGTGAAAAGGATCCAGTTTAGTTGAGACTTCTTAAAAAAACCATACGATTTTAGGTATAAGTTAGGGGTTTAAAACCAGGTTTTATACCACATTTGGGCAGTTGCTCCCTTATTAGCGACGCCTGCATTTTTAGGTTGTAACAAAGATCTATTGTTATTGCGTTGTAGACATTCCTCCTTTTCTATTCCTGCTTTTCTGGAGACTCATAAGATCATATATGGTAACAACTGGATGCCAAGAATTTTAATCTCATATCAGCAGGGTGACAACCCACTGGATGTCAAGTATGATCATGTCTGAAGTTGAAAGTTTATTCACAACATTTTCATGCATTTGTTAGATCATTGTTATCCCCAACTTCATGCCGACTTTTCATTTCTTCTCAGGTAGTGTTGTGCATCCATCTGAAACCTGAAAGCCATGTTTCCTACAAGATATAAGGGAAGAGATTTTATTCTCTGATGAGTTATACTAGTGAAGGGACGGGTAATTTAGTTGCACACTTCAGCTGAGTAATCGAGATCTCATTTACTAGAGGGTTTCTTGACCTGGTAAATGTTTGGCATTTAGCAACCTCCATAAGCTCAGACGAGGAACCTCAGAATGGCTTGGTTTGGCAAATCTCAATATCACAAGCTCGTTTTTTAAGAAAAGGACCTCTACACATAATGGATTCTCCAACTTCATGCCCCCGATACTACAGTGAAAAACTAATATCATGCAAAGAAGTCTGAATTTTTCTTGCGGGGAATATAATTGGAAATTTCCACAAAAGACTAGATGAAACAACAATCTGTTGAGAAAAATTTAAAAGACAAATCCCTCACTAAGTTGCTCGAGAGGGAAAAAAAACTCCCTCAGCTAAACACCTCATAGAATTTTTCAATGACCAGTAAACCCGAGTCGATGGACTCCAAGGGATCCTTCCGAAGGCGGTGTCTTAAGCAGTTAGGAATCACAGTAGCAATATCTTCCGACGTTACCTTATCTCTTCCCTTCAGAGATGCTAGAGCTTTTGCAGCTCTATTTGTCACAATATCTCCTCTCAACCCATCAACATTCAGTTCTGAGCAAACCTTGGATATTTTCACCTTGAGATCATGATCAATCTGAACGGAGGAGAGAGAACTCCTAGCTGAGGAAATCTGTTGTTGAAGCTTTTCTTGCTCTGCCTTGTAAGAATGCCTGAATTCCTTGGGGTTTCTGTCAAATCTAGCTCTCTCCTCCACAATCTTGACTCTCAGCTCTGCATCCCTGACAGTCCCCACTTGTGCATGCATTCCAAAACGATCAAGCAGCTGTGGCCTGAGCTCCCCTTCTTCCGGGTTGCCTGATCCAATGAGAATAAACCGAGCAGGATGTGAAATCGAAATACCCTCTCTCTCCACTGTGTTCCAGCCTGAGGCAGCAGAATCCAATAAAACATCCACCAAGTGGTCATCCAAAAGATTAACTTCATCCACATAGAGAATTCCTCTATTAGCTTTCGCCAGAAGACCGGGCTCAAATGCCTTGATGCCCTCAGTGAGGGCTTTCTCTATGTCAATTGTCCCACAGACCCTATCTTCTGTAGCACCCAGTGGCAAATCAACCATGTTGATTTTGGCCAACACGGTAGGTAGTTTCTCTCCTTTCATAATGCTTTCTCTGACTTCCATGCCCATGGATTCTGGATCTTCTGGATCTGAATTATATGGATCACCAGCAACCACCTTGATTTCAGGAAGCAGATCCACCAAAGATCTAACAGTAGTGGATTTTCCAGTTCCCCTATCACCCATGATCATGACCCCTCCAATCTTAGGATCAATCACATTTAGCAGAAGGCATAGTTTCATCTCATCCTGTCCAACAATAGCAGGAAACGGATATACTGGCCTCTGGCTTTCCTTTGCAGCAAGCTTCTGGGCCTGGAAATCATCAAGTACACTCCTTAGTTTTTTTTTTTTTTTTCTCTGATAGGCCAAGTAAAATATCCTCAGCAAAATTTTCTTCTAAGAAACAAATTCTTCCACAGGTTTAATTTCCCTTTTTTTTTTTTTTAACAATGCTAAACGCGTTATTCATTAACCAATAAATCCTTTCGACAAACATCTACAGTGCGCAAGGTCCGCAAATTTATTCAAACACTAAAGAAGAACGCAGGGTACTAACAATAATTCGAGCAACGGATTAGCTATAATATATGCACATACGGAAAAGCTAGCAACAAACCAAAGTTTGACACCAAAATAGCATAAATCAAGAACATTAGTACCAGCTCAACAGAGTTGATGTCAGTGGCAACATTTGTAATTGCAACATGGAACTGAGACCTCCCCCTCTTACTATGAATCCCAATCCCTCCATAAAATTTCCTCCCGTTGCCCAGCCCTGAAAACTCATAATTGTCAAAATCAATAGTAATCCACTGATAAAGATAAAGCAAGACACATATCTTATGATCATTGCCAACGCCTAAAAATCAACAAATTTTAAAGATTGAGAACACAGAACCATAGACAAACTGGGTCTGTCGCATATGTACTCAATAAGAGGATGAACTCCCAGAAAATGGTTTTAGAGACAGAAAAAAATGAAGCGGGGTTTAGTTTCTTTATTCAGTGACGTGCCTGGGGTTAAAGTGAGAGTGGAAACGGAAGGCTTTGGGGTTGGAGAAGTAAAGGGCCGTGAAGCCAATATTGCCGTTGCGGAAGTTCCCAGTACTGACGCCATGGGCAATTGATTATGGGTGCAGTCCGCGTCACAGCGTTTCTTGACCTTCACAGCTTGACATGGTTTCTTACTTCCTTATTGGTTCGTTAGGTTGAGGATAAGACGATGGATAATAGATTATCTACGGTACCAAATCCCCTCTGCTCTTTACGTCTGCTTCGTCATATTTCGCTTATGATGTTTTTTTTTTTTTTTTTTTACGAAAAAAGAAAAGAAAAGGAATTACAGTGCATTGAAGGGACCAAATAAAAAAAGTAAAAGCAAAAGCAAAAGCATAAGAACTTTGAAGAAGATAAGAAAGGGAAATAGTATTAGTTTTTTCTCTGGCTTTTTGTTTTTTGTAATAAAAAAATCGATGACTATTAAAATAATCAAAACTTTATATTATAAGAGAAGAAAAAAGCGGTGTACTGGTTGACCCATAATCACTCTCTCTAGATCCATTGGTATATACATTGATAGTGGCGTATAAACCATAAACAACCTTTTTTATCTTTTTAACACGCCCTGTATATTAGCACTATGCATCCAAATCCGGTCCAATCTAGAACTCAGAAATTTGGCTGGATCAGGGCGGGTATCCGGATGGATAAAATGATATCTTTAATTGCCCGGATCTGATTACGGATATGGGTAATAACCCAATTATCCATAATTGGCTATGTTTTAAAAAGTTCTAGACATGAGAGTTTGAGACAGTCGCATCATCTCTCTCTCTCTCTCTCTCTCTATTGGAACCCTAGATCCTTTAAACTCTAGATCTCTCATCCCTCTCAACTATGTGTTTTTCACACTCTTGTCTTTTGAATGGTGTCCTTGATCTCTGCCACCCATCAACCGGACGACTTTTGCCGGATGTCAACAAATCACTTTCGGGGAGTACTCGTGGAGGTTTGGTTTCTATGCTTCTATTTATGTTGGTATGATGCAATTTATACGAAGGGAGTGAAAGATCTTGTCAAATGAAAGTGGAGAGCTGAAAGGGTCTTGTTGCGTTTTGTTCTTGTTTATTTGTTTCTTTATAATTTTGCCTTATATGTTGATCCATGTGGAGGCTTCTCTTTCAAAATAAAGTGGAAAACCGACCATCTAAGAGCATTGGCAATGGCTAGGCCATTGCCCAATGCAAGTGTAAAATAGACAGAAATCCGAATGAAATAAGCTGCAATGGCCTAGTCAAAAAGTGAAAGTTTGAGATAGATGCTACAGTAATTGTTAGAAACTCTCCAAGTCTGGCGAGTTCTGTACAAAAATCAAATAATATTTTATAATTTTTCATCTACTCGCTCATCTCTTTTCCTCGGTTTCCCGTTTTTTCCCAAAATCAGTTCTCGGTTTCACTCTCCGATTCTTCACACTCGTCCCCCTTCTTCAGGCCAGAACCCCCAATTTCTCCACTGCTCGCCTTCTTCAGCGGACCCGTCGTCTTCGACCTGTCGAAGGTAAGCCTCTCTTCCTCGGACTTCTCTCCCTCTTCTCTGTTGAAGACGTTCTGTCCATCGTGCTGCAACCCCCTTTTCTTCCTCTTCTCCAATTTTGATTTTCTCTTCAACAGGCAGATTGAATCACATCTTCTTTTGCCCAGCCAGGTGAAGATAATTGCTCAGCATCGGCTTCCTCCACGATCCACGCCGAAGGATCTTCTTCCTCCACGATCTGCCACTTAAAGAGACAGACAGACGCGCACACACTCACAGCTCGATAACAAGAGAGAGGACCATCGTCCAAATGCAAGGCCCAAGGCCTAAGCTTGAAAGCAGCAGAAACCTGAGAGTCTGAGACCGGAGGCAGAGACTCTGTTCTTTCACAGATCGGACCAAAACCGTGAGTTGTTTCCCACATTTACCACACTCTGCTTCTTTCTCTACCCTCTCGGATCTGCTTACTCGTGCATGGTGGAAATGTAGCTCTAAATTCAAATCTTCGATGCCTCGATCTGTGCGGTGTCGTTTAGTTGCTAGTTATTCTTCCCTCTTTGATTTCTCCCTCTCTCTGGATTTGCATTTTCTTACACTTGGTTCCATTTTCTGGTTCTTCATTGTTGCTTCGATTTGAAATTGTAATTTATTTGTTTGCTTTTTTTTTTTTCGAGTTTTGTTTCGCTCCCATGGAAATGTAGGATAATTTGACATTTTTGGAATCGAAAGAGCACTTTATTTTCCCTTAGTTATAAACATTGAACACGAAAAGAAGCTTTTTTATTCGATCATTCTATTCTTGGACCACATTTTTTTTAATTGGAAAATCATTGCTAGGTCAGATTTAAACCATTCTCTAGCCAATCTATGTTTTTGCAAAGAACAAAAATATTTGATTAGCGGGGTTAACGCAGCTATTTGCTCTAGTTAAGTTTAGTCCTCTGTGTTTGTACACGTATATATGTTGTGTGTATTTCATAGCAGTTAAGATTCATGCAAAAGTTTAAAGCTATGAATTTTGACGTCCACATGAATGTTATTAGATAGATTGATTATTTATAGTTGGAGTCAGCAGAAGAGTGATCTCTTTTCTTGATTGAACGTAGAATTGGTGAAATATTGGCTTTAGTGATAGAAGATAGAAAAATATCCTAGTCGCTTATATGCTATTAGTACTTCCCATTTACCTTGCTAAGACTGAAAAATTATGAATTCGTCTTGAATTTGCTGTACTCCAACAATATTGATACGCAATTACTACCGGTAGCATTTCCCCCCATCAAATGAAATCTCATTTCTTTTGAATTTATCTTTTTATTTTTTATTTTTTATTTTTTTATAAGTTGAATTTATCCTTTCTTTCATTCATATATATAATTTCCAAGGTTTTCTTTCTACCAGAAGGCTTCAATTTCCTCTAAAATTTAACTTTCTATGATGAATACTTATTTTTTTTATAAGTATAATGAAGACTTTAGTTGAGCCCATAGGAAGAGAGACGCTATCACAAATACATTCTTGGGAAGTGGATTAAGCAAGATGTAATCGTTTGTGGACTGAAATTGGATTGCTTTATTTTTCCTTTGGTTTGCTAGTCTGTGTGCACCTTGGTTGTTTCTATGTGCATCTTGTATATTCCTTTTATCATGTTAACTTTTAAAAGCTTTTCATATAGGTTCTAATGTTTGTTTCTCTTGGAGAAAGTCTCTCCAAGATTAAGACTTCTCTCTTTTTCTTGATCCATACAATTAATTTCCTGCTAACATATCAAAGAAAATGGTATTGGTGTTATATTTTGTGTATGCTTCAGACTTCAGAGGTAATATTAAGTTTATATCTATGTTTACGTGATTCTAGCCATTTTAAGATGATTGTAGTTAATGACATGGTAACTTGGGAATTAAAACAAAATTGGATTAGTAAATGTAATGGTTGGGAATTTGGGAAGCAGAGATGTTTGCGGCATCGAGAGCATGACCAAATTAGCGTGAATGTGATATTTATGTTCCTTTATTACAGTGCAATGGGAATAGAAGTTCTAGATATTTGTATGGACAAGGAGCCAGATTGTGTCATAGTTTATTCAAATGGTGTTTCCCATGATTCAAACCATGAAACTGCTCCCATTCATCATGATGGGTCTGAGTCATATGAGCATATTAAAGAGAGTCTTGAAATCCAAAGTTCAGAAGAAAGCACTGAAGTGAAGGAGTATGATGTGAAGGAATGTACTACTGAATGGGAGGCATCTTTTGTACTCTTTGTTCTTCTTGTTTATACTCTTTGTCCAGGCATCTTTTGTAATTGAAGTTGAATTGTGCTGGTAATTTGTGGATTGTTTTGACTATTTTTGAACTGTACATTTTATTTTCTGCTGTTGGTGGTCTTCTACTGGTGCAGTGCAGGGTTTGTTCATCTTTGTGTTTGTGAAAATGCACTAGCAGATCACTTATTTTAATAAGAACACTAATGTAAATGACATATGGTGTTGTTTTTATTGTTCTTGCAATCTTTACTTAGCTGAAGTGTAAAAAATAAAAAATAAAAAAATTATTAAAATAAATAATATTATATTATTATTTGGAGTTTAAAATAACTAGTCCAATATGGACTAATTTAGCTAGAAGTCTATATTATAGCTAAAAGATCATATTTAAGTTCCATTTTAGACCTAGCAGCCATTGCCAATGCTCTAAGTACTGCTGCAAATTGCAATTTATTGAATCTTGCTTTGACCGAGCCAATGGGTACCTTATAATTAGAGTTTATTTTCATTGATATATATATATTTACAGAAATTCTAAAGGCAACCTAGATTGCGTCCCTGCTGCGGCTCTAGTATGCCACGTTAGCCAACTTATTTAAAAAAAAAAAAAACAAAATGCTAGAGAGAGAGAGAGAGAGAGAGACGAAGGTCTTCGTCGTGCGTCTTCTATGGTCTAGGGTTCTCCTGAAGCCATCGTCATCCTTCATATTCGAAAATGACCTTCATCTTCGACCCTTGCAAACCCACAAACAATAGCAACCATCGTTTGACCCACCTTCATCTTCGACCTAGTGAAACAAGCAAGAATCAAGATAGCTCAGAAGCCAGTGCTGGAGATTTTCTTGGAAGGTTAGCTTCTGAACCGAATGGAAGTACATAGTAGTAACCAAGAATCAAAATACCTCAAGTCATTTATAATCTTCCTGTTTTCCTATGCTTTTACTTTTTCCCTTATTTTCCCTTATGTGGGCTCCACAATAGTCAATCTTAGTACTTCTGAAGTAGTCACTTTTTCCCCGACACCGAAAGTAGCTGGAGAATGGTGCTAAACATTGTTTTTGAGAAAGTCGTTTTTATCAATTACAAAATTGGGGCAAAGCATTTTCGTTTATTTATGACAACAACCGAAGTTATTGCTTCCATCTATTTTATTTTGCACAACAAAGGCAAACCACTGATACACGAGAGAAGATGAAGCTCGGGACAAGACGAGGAGAAGACGAAGCTCGGGAGTGGCGAAGATGAAACTGAATTTTTGAACTAGAAAACCCATTTCATTTCCCGCTTTCATGGTGTCTTTTTTGGTTTTTTTTTTTTAATAATTTGGCTGATGTGGCAATAAGCTGGAGCCGCAGCAGGGATGGCAAGTGGCAACCCTAGTTGCCCTTAGAGTTAAAGTAAACATGCACTAGCCTTTGAGTTTGACTTCTATTAGCTTGGGTTTCTATGTCAAAATATGGTAGAATAAAAAATAAATGTTTTAGATAATATTAAATAATAATAATAAATATTTTAAAACTGATCTCAGCAAATATATCATGTGTCTTTTAGAGGAAAATGTTTTAGTTTTTGTTTAGATAATAGATGATGATGAAGACAGACGGGAAAAAGAAAACAGGAAATGGCATGGGGATCACATGAGGGTGGTGAGAGTATTCTGACCCACCTGGAAGGAAGGAATGGGGATGGAGGCAATATTGAGTTACATGGGTCTGATCTGATATATAATTTTGTCCTGATCCAATGCTCTCCCTCATTTATTGCCGAGCACCCAGATTCATGTTAAGGTATCAAAAGTTCAAAAACTGCATTATATGCTGCAAATGCCCTATCAGTTCCTCCCACCCCCCTTATCTTCTCTCCAAACCCTTTCCTTTTTCGTCTTCTGAATCCTGATATGATACATTTGAAGTGATTTTATAAACTAATTGCTTAAATGAAACATTATTTAAAATGTAACACCCTCCTTATATTATCTAACATTTTCTCCCAATAAACATCCATTTAGTTTAGGGCTAAACAGTAAGAGGTATTTTCAGTGTTTTTTTTAATTTTAATTCCCTAATTAGATGTAGACAAACTTAAGCTTAGGAAATTTACTACTAAGCTTTAAGTTCCTTACTGGTTAACCTATAACTAGTACCTAGCATAGTCCAAACCCTCAATCCTACAAACCAACATAAGACTTGAATCGGCTCAACACATAAGTTCTCTCCTCGTTGAACAAGAGGCCTAAGATCAGAGCCTGCCCACCTCAACAAAGAAAGAAATTTAAGGTACTGAAAAAGACTAGGACCTTGTTTTCTAGTAATCGGTTCAATAAACCTTCACTAGGCCCACCCAGAAAACAAACAGAAAATGTATTCGTATCCTTGATAGTAAAAGAAAATCAAAAGGCCAAAAAGGTGCAAAACGCGAAGGGTGTTTTCACTTAAACTGGTGAATCAACATAACCCAAAACGAGAAGGGGATGAGCAAAACCATACAAAGTCATTGCACAGACAGATGCTGAAAGCCCACAAGCATTGCAACAAAAAATAAGGCAGATATAAGATAAAGATAAAAAGAGATTTTTTACAACTTTAGAGATCGATAATGGCGACACGAAGCAGAAAAGCTTCAGAGATCAACAAAGGCGACTGAAGAAATAGTAGAACTTGTAGAAATAGCAGCCAAAGTTATAACCTTTGCATGTAATTTGCTTTCTCTGGCAAAGCAAAAAAGAAAAGAAAAGCATCAACGCGTTGACAATAAAGACAAACCATTCATCTCTGTTTATCTGCTGGTATTTTGGTGCGTGGAATTAATTTATCTGCTTGTATTCATCTCTGTTTATCTGCTTGTATTTTGGTGCGTGAAAATTTCAGTTCAATGTAGTCATTTGTGAGATTTAGCAGATCTAGCTACTGGATTTAGAGGATAAAATACCATCAATAGCCAAGGACCAGATGGACCAGTTGCTCTCTCCCCTGCGACGATGACCGTGACGGACCAGTTGCTCTCTCCCCTGCGACAATGACCGCGACCAGTAGCTCTCTCACCCACGACGATGACTGCGACTCAGAGATGTGGACTATCCCACAATGGCGACCGCAACAACTGGATGAGGAGAAGAAGAAGCTTGGCAGTGGCTCAGACGAAAATGCCACGCGAAAATGAAAACAATACCATTTCATTTCATTTTAGTTCCTGCTTTCTTTCTCCCACCTTTTTTTTTTTTTTGGAACCAAGTCAGCAGGGGCCGCAGCGGAGACGCAACCCTGGTTGCCCCTAGAACTATTGTATTTATTTATTTTCAAAATGGAAGCGTAAGCTGCTTGAATGGGTCGTGCACTTCTCTTATAATGTGTTTTTCATAGATCTGGTTTTTTTATTTATTTTTATTTTTTATGTATGTACAAGACTTCCCCTTCTTTCCAGCAGTAATACTATTGGGTTTTAGAACCAGAGGAACTAGTCCATATTCCTAACTGGTTCTGAGTACTCCTGTATTGAGGCTAGGAAATCCGAGGCAGGCCTTAATTTTAAAATAAGAGAAACATTAAAGCATAGATCTGTTGAGGAAAGAAGTGTTTTGGACGATCTAACAGGTTTTGTGAGCACTGGTATCTAAAGAACAATCATGTTTTGTATATGTTTAATTATTAAGTATTAGGAAGATGTGTAATCAATTTGCTCATTGAGGATGAATTCTTATTTGAAAAATCACAGTTCACAGATGTGACATACAAGGTAATTCTCAAAGGAATGAGAATAACACAAGAGAAGGATATTCTAAATGAGATTACGGGTTCAGTGATATTATGAATCACTCTTTCATGTTTTGATATTATATCGCGGATAAATATTGTTGCTCCATTTGTGGAATAGAAAATGCATTGGCTCATCAAGCTCTTCAAGATAATGCATTATTGTTTTTAAAAATTGGCATGTAGTCCAAGTTGATATTATGATGCTTGCTTCTTCATTCTCATTATCCATTTATTTTCACTTGAACTATTTTCTTTGATGATTTATATTGGAATTGTAGTGTTGCTCAACACAATATTGTGTTTCCTTTATATTTGAACTAGTCACATTTTTCCTACTTTTAGGCTATGGATGTCAAGAAGAAAGTTACAGCTTTGAGGGCTATGCATTATCGTAATTTCTAATTGATCTTTAGTAAGTTCATCAAGCTAGCTAGCAATAGTGTTAATTGATGCTGTTGTGATACCATACATAATTAGTTTATGCTAATTCCTTACTTGCATGGGTTTCTAGCTAGCTAGAGTGATCATCATCACTTCCACCCCCACAAAATGCTGAATTTTATGCATGCATGCCATGTTGTGGGTTTTTTATAATAAGAACAAATGTATTGTTAATTTCTGTTTACGTATCTTACTTGATTATTGATTAAGAATTCATACAATATTTGGCAGAAACCGTGATGTTGAAGTTGGAGAGGTGCCGATGACTAGATCATTGTGATGTAAAATTCATAGATTTGTTCATTGTAAAATTTGATGTTTTGCATTGTGACGTAAACAATGTAATAAGTAGTAGTGTATTGTGTATGTGTGTGTGTGTGTGTTTTTTTTTTTTAGAGAATGTATTATGTGTTGATGTGTATTATTATTTATTTTGTTTTATAAAAATTTTGAATGGACAATATATAAAAAGTTTAAAAAATTGCCATAAAAATATTTATTATATAAAAAATGCCTAGAAAAAAATAATATACATAAAGTCCTATAAAAAAAATCTTTTAAAAAGTGTTCAAAAGATTTTTTTTTTCTTTTTTTAAAGAAGCTATTAAAAAGGGCTAAAATTATTTTAAAAAAAAATTCTAGGTTTTAAACACAGATCCGAATTTAAAAAAAAAAAAAACTATAGAAGCGTTTTCAAAAATTTTAAAGTTTTTTTTTAATAATAAAAGCAATAAACATGGATATTCGGGTTGTATCATTGTAACCTAGATACAACCCGAATATCCGGTTACAATGATACAACCCGAATATCCGGGTTTAATTGAAGAAAAGAGTATTAAATCCAAATATCCAGGGTCCAAATCTGATACCTGCTCGGTTTAAGATTAGGTTTATCCGGGCTAATATCTGCCAAGTTTTAAAAAGCCGGATCCGGATTTGGATGTTTCTGGATCCTGATACACAGTCCTACCGTATATTAGGCTACAAAAAGAAAACTTGTTCATAGCATCGAGACTACAAATAAAGAAATTTTATAAAAGTAAATTTATTGATTAATATAGTGGATGTAAATTTATAAACTGACATAATTTGATATAACACGTTAGATTATAAAATTATTTAATTATAAATTAGATCTAACTTATTATATAAAATTATATTAATTTGTTAATTTATTTTAGTGTGATTTATTTGTATCCGCAGTAATTCGATCTGAAATAAGAATTGGAGATACAGATTTTTATTAACGAACAATACTCTTCGGCCTGTCTAATTTTGCATGTCTTGCAAAATATACGAACAATAGATAACCGCAACACCGACTTGGAGTCGCTAATAGTAATATCTAATATCTAGACGACCCAAGTTCTTGGCTGCTGCTGCTAAACTTCTTCATCTCTTCCCTGAAAGCAGGCATTGCACTCTCTTCCAAAGTCACTTGCACCTTGAAACCATCCTTACTAATTCCAGCCCTACCCGAAGAATAGGGCAAGAAAAAGCAAGGCTCAACGCTTCCAAGGAGGTTCCTTGAGAGTGGCAAAACAGTAACAGGACCACCCCATCCGAAATCCACCGTCGAGTGACCCAAGTGCCTCCAGTCCGTGAATCCACTCACTTCTTTCCCTACTGTGATCCCATCTCCATAATGTAGCTCCTGGAAGTCGATGAAGGAGCGAACGTATTCGTCTGTGGCTTTGCTCTTGCTCTTTCTGATCAGGTCCGCTGTTTCCCAGATGGGTTTATCCAGCAGCTCTTCGGCGCTAAGCTGTACGTACATTGCAACGCAGCCATTTCCCCAATAGCCGATCGGTAATGGTGGCTCTACCTGTTTCCTCATGTTGATTGAATATGCAAACTTCACCAGCTTATCACCTGGAACCCCCGAGGCTTTAATCCTGTTCCGTCAATGGCGAATAATGGAAGTCAAAATCTTGAATATGAGAAATGCTATGAAAAATTGTGCAGTGTGCAAGTGCTGAGAGTCGCTTTGAAAGCAAGTGAGACTTTTACTATCATTTCTCTTAAAATGCTGAAAGTGGAAGGGCATAAGAAAGCACTTACTTGGCCCGCCATATGAAAGCACCCAAAGCTTCAAACGTGGTGAATTTCGAGCCAGATCGCTCAAACAGTACCGTCTTGAACCGTTCCAAGCACTCGTCCCTCACAGGAATCCATTCCCTCACAACCGGACCAATCTTCACCTGGCTGTACGGCGAAAACCCTTTATCCAAAGTAAAAAACTCGTGGAGCGGCGCCTCAACTTTGGGCGGTTTTCTGGGCCCCAACAAACTTGCCCGGTCCCACACCGGAGCAACCGACACCCGGTTCGCCCCTCGAGCTAACTCAGCCATAGCATTAAAGAACTGAGTCGCGCCGAGGCCATCACACAACGAGTGGTGTATCGCTGCCCCGAGAGTAAAGCCGCCACATTTGAACACCGTGACCTGCAGCACACACGGGTCGACCAGCCCGTCATCCGGGTTCGGGTCGGGCACCAACTGTTCTACAAACTGTGCATCCGCGTCGTCGAGGTAGTTCAGGGAGTCAAGAGTACAGTCCACGGCGGCCTGAACAAGAGGGACGGTTTGACCGGGGGAGCAAAACAACTCGAGGCGGTAGTCACTGTGGCGGCGGCGGAGAGTTGCGGCAAGAGGGTAGTAGAGGACAAGAGCAGAGGAGAGTGCGGTGGAGATGACATGGAAGGGATCGTTGGAGGAGGGAGTGGAAGCAGGGGTGTTGAGGTAGGCACGGAGGTAACGGAAGGTGACGTTGAGGTTAGGGTCGGTATCGAGATGGGAGAGAGAGAGGACATGATCTTGCTCGAAGGGTTGCGGAGAGGGGGAGACGAGGGTGGTGTTTGAGATTTTGACATGCATTGTTACCGATCGTTGGCTGGGTTTTGGCAGCTGGGGATGGAGTGGCGGTTGTTTTAGGGGGGTGGGGATTTATGGATGGTGGTTGATTCCCAAAGGTCGCTCTCACACCTAACCGAGAGAGAAGGGAGGCGTAATTCAGAGCAGCGAAGTTGGAGGGGGAGACGTGGAGCACGCTGTAACCTCAACTGCGCTGCCAGCGTGGAAGGGATGATGGTGGACTGTTACCCCTCCCAACTACCGCAGGCCACGCTCGCTCGGATCAACTAGTCGTGCTACGTAGTGTCCTTTACACCGCACACCGAGTGCCAGCGTGGTTATGTTTTATTTTTATTTTTATTTTTTAACTCCACAAAACACAAAAGATAGAGTAAGTTTATACATAAGCCCCTTATATCTCCTACACCACATTCTGCTGATGTGGATTTTTTTTTCTTCTTATAGTAAAATGCACTCAGCATTTTCCTCCCCCCAAATTACTTTCTCCAAATCAGTGCTCAATTCGAATTTTTGAGAGACGTTCTCCCTCCAACTTTGCCCTTTCCGCTGCTCGTTTGTCGTCTGCCAAGGAATCTCTAATACAGGTTGACTGAAGTTTCTAACACAGGAAACTCTCAGAGGGCTAACGGTAATCTTTATCCTTGACAGAGAAAAATCATCTTAGAAGGAGATTGATTGTGAAGGATTGTGGTATGCATGGAGAAATTTGGCAAATCGGTTGATTATCTTCAACTCAACTGTTCAATGGTAACAAAGATGAGGTAGCGATTTGGGTTTAATGGCTTATAGACTTTCTTCTTGGAAACTTGCTAGTTTAATAAGTGGTAAAACGTGTAATTGTACTCGGCAAATTGCATTATATTAAAATAAACTAAAATATATTTTCTGAGGAGAATAGAATTATATTCAACATCCCAATGATCAAGATTTCCTAAAATTTGGATCTACTGACTTTATAAGTCAGACGAGAATTCTAGAAAACATCAATGTCCAAGAAGGTTGAGGATGTAAATTGGCACGCAAGCACAAATCGGGCAATAATTTATGGTCCAGCTCACTATCACTCAAAGGTTAGGGACGCAGGCACAGATCGAGGCTACGAGACAGAAGCTTTTGTCGCAAGGGAGGGATGGGTAGAGGCTGCGTAAGTGAGAGAGGGAAAGAGGGTAGTCAAGTGGACGAAGGATATTTCAAGAGAGAGAGGAGATTCCAAGAGAGAAGACTCGAAGATGTGTGTGTGTGTGTGTGAGAGAGAGAGAGAGAGAGAGAGAGAGAGAAATGGCGTGGGTTTAGTGCGTGGTGTTTAGGGTTTCTGCACTAAGGAGAAGATGAAGGAAAAAGACGAAGGAGAAGACTTGTGGGTTTTTTGCGTGGTGTTTAGAGTTTCTGCGCTAAGGAGAAGACGAATGAGAAGATAAATGGCTTGGGTTTGGTTTATGTGCTAAGGAGAAGACGAAAAAGAAGAGAGGTTTGGTTTTGAGTCGGTTAAGTGCAAAACCGTGACATGGCGGTCAAACCGGGTTCGCCATGTCACGGTGTGTGGTGTTGGAGAGAGAACCGGACTAAGTATAGACTTACTCCAAAAGATAAAGAGTTTGTTGCTGCTCCTTCACTGGCCACCAACCTTCTTTTTCATGTTCGTCCTGCAGTACAAAAACAAATAAAATCTCCAAACGTTCAAGTCTCCCCCAGCGTGCGATGAAACTTGCAATGATGGTGGAGTTGTTATTTGCCAATACCAAGGGGATAGGAAAAGGGAAGAAATTCAGAACTGCACTTGAAATCAGGAGATCGAAAAAGGGAAGAAATTCAAAACCTGGGGAGAAAGTAGACATTGACATAGAAATCGAAGAAACGCTCAAGACTACTGGCGGGGAAACTGAAGCTACTGGGCACCAACCCAAACGGGTTTATGAAAATAGAGAAACAACAAAAAAAGAATAGAAGAAACTTGGTGGTGGAGATCTGCAGGGGGAAGAGAGAGGAACGAGAAAAATTGGGGTGAGGGAAGAGAAAGAGGAACGAAATTAAGCTAGGAAGAAAATGTTAATCTCTTGTTTCGCACCAGTTTATTCTCACAAATTTTAAATCCAGCTTGCCACGAAAACAAAGTGTGTGATGTGTATTTTTAGTTGATTGCTGAGAAGAATTTTCCAACCTAGTATACAGGGAAAGAAAAATTTTATTTATGGGCCTCATACATCACATACTATTTTTTTTTTGTTATTTTTTTAATTTTTTTCTCTTACTAAATATGTGGTATATGAATGATCAGTAGAAGAATTCAATTATTTTAAAAAAAATAAAACGAAATAAAATTAAAAAAAAAAACTTAAAAAAATAAAAAATTAATAAAAATTATATGATATGTGATGTATGAGGTTTATGAATGGTAAAACTCATAGGAAAAAAATCCCCTCATTGGGTACTAGAGCAATTGAACGTAGGGTCTCAAGTAAAAGGAGAAAAAAAATTATATGTTCAAAAAAAGATGTACGTTGAAAATAAAATTAACAAAAATATATATATAATATAAAGAAGAATCTTGAATAGGACTGCGAGAAGAATAGGGAAAAATAATAAGTAACGAGTTTTTTAATCTATAGATTTTTGTTTTTCAAATATTTTAAGAGCCGAAAATTTTTGTTTTTAAGAAAAAATCAGTATTTTTGTTAGATTTGGAGCTACATTGTAACAAAAGCCTAAAATGTATATATATATATATAATATATTTTTTAACATTTTTCTAAAAGAATTAAGATAATTTTGAATGTATTGATAATTAAGTGAGTTATATTTATAAAGAGAAATGATATTTGCAGTCGTGGTTGTGCAAACGCCGCACAGTCTCTTTGAAAAAATGAATTAATACGGGACCCATGTGAAAAAAAATTAATTTTTTAATTATGAACTCCACTATTTTTTAAAGTAATTGCGCGGCGTTTATACATTTTACGACTGTATGTAGTATTACTTATTTGTAAATATCTCAAGTTTTCAATTCAAATTTTGGAGGCTAAGTTTACCACCTCCTTTCTATTTTCGACAAGTGTGTACAGACCCTATCAATAGACTTTAGAGTCTCCTTCGCATATTTCCACAAGTCCAGCCATTATCCATACCAAAACATTGGTGCGCACATGGCTCCGATCAGTAATTTGGTAGGAAGTGAAAATTATGAACATTAAGGGGAGATTTGGATTGTGAGTTGAGATGAGATAAGTTGAAATAAAAATTTAAAATTGAATAAAATATTATTTTTTAATATTATTATTATTTTAAAATTTAAAAAAATTGAATTTTTTATTATTATAATAATTGAATAAGATGAGTTAAAAGGTTTTTTTGCATCCAAACCTCCCAGATCATCTTAATTAATTGAGGTCATGATCACTAATTGTTTGATTGGTTGTCAAAGTTCTTAAGTGATCAGGTAGTTTTGGTTCACTTATGTTTAGAACCAAAAGATAAGTATATGACATTACAAGAAAATCGTTTATTTGGTGCCAGTTATTTCCTATTAAAATGAGTATATTCTTGTTACAAATAGTCTTTTTCATCGCAAATGACACTACAACATAATTGGTTTTTAGGGACGAAAATTTTCGTCCCAAAATGTAGGGATTTCGTCCCAGAAAATTTTTTGGGAAGAAAAAATTTCGTCCCAAGGTCGTCCCAACATCACTGTCCTAGAAGATATATTGGGATTTCGTCCCAAAATATATCTTTTGGAACGATTTTGAAATTGACCTTTTGATACCGTTCAAATGTTTAAGTTATTTGTCACGGTTAAAATTTGTTCCAGAATTACGTTCGAATGGATGGTATTGTATGTTTGAACGGAAATAAATTTTTTGAACGGTTATGAAAATACGCAAATGATCACAGATTTTGATAACGTTCGAACGGTATAAAATAGAATTTCGTTTGAACGTTAAAGGAACAGATCGAACGGTGGTGAGTTATGTTCGAACGCTATGATAATAAATTGCGTTTGAACATTTTTTGATTATCTGATATCGTTCGAACGGCTTAGTCATTAATGTTCGAACGTTACAGTGTCGTTTGAACGGCCTAATCATTAATGTTCGAACGTGACATAGTCGTTCGAACGACTACTATTTTATTAAAACCCCATAATAATAAAAAACCAAATAGACATTCATAATATTTGAAAAACATAAATTAGAAACTGTTTAATACTCACAAAAGTTTTATAATAAGTGTGAACAAATAAATAACCATGAGACTGACATTGTTCATACATAATTAGATAATGTCATAATCTATACGTAAAAAACCATCAGTTGCTTGGAGGCTTATACTGTTGCATAAGCTGATGCTTTTGGAGTTGCATATCTCTTATGAATTCTTCTTATTGTTCTTCATGTTGTTTGAGGCACATCTTCACGTCTCATTGTCTCGCTAATTGAGCCTCTAACTCATGCTGCTTTGCAATCGATTATTCGATTCTGCGATTCGCATTCTCTTGCGCTATAGAGGCAGACCCGGAAGAAGAGGAAGAGGGAGAAGGTTTTACATAGTGACCGAAACCCCTCAAATATCATGAACGTTGACCCAGAATTTGTGTAAAAATTTCAACATCATTATTTGATGAATTTTGATCTAACGCTGATTCAGTACGCATGGCAACCATTTTATCCTACACATAAGATAAAGAGTTAATATCATCATAAATATTCTAATATATTTATTTAAAACAAATTATAATACTTACATAATTTTCACGGGTATCGGGATGACTCTACTCTCCATTATGATTAGTATGTGATGCAACATATAATTTTTTCAGATCATAATTGGCATCTGAATCTTGCTATAATAAAGATTTGTTAAGATATAAAGTCATTAGGATTCATATATTCAATTAATTATATATAAATAAAATAATAGTAATATCAATTTCTTAGAAAAGAGGTTATATTATCATATACCAAGTCCTAAAAGATAATATGTTATGTTATATTATCATATATATAACATATATATACTATCATATATAGTGTCATTTATAGTGCTAGAATAGAGAGTGTCATCTAATTAGCCTATAACTGAAATATAATATGTTAATATATTAAACATGTCATCTCATACATTTACTATTAAATATATGTGATATTTAATATCACATATATGTTATATAATACTATGAACATAGTATCGTATATATAGTATACTACATTATATTATACTATATCATATAACTTATACTATATACTATATAGTATAATATAATCTATTAAATATAATATAATATATACTATATTAAAAATGATAAATATAATATATAGTGTTTAATATAATATAATAACATTAATTATATGACATTTATTATATTTAATATTATAATAAATTTATATTCAAATAAATTGAATATTTAATAATAACATCTCGGTAATTAATTTCAGTTAATACGTTCGAACATACCGTTCGAACAGTACTGCATATATAAGTTGCCACGGACGTCATTTTCATGGAAGCCAAACATGTGCATTTCCTCCGTTTCAAGCCGTTAACCACCATCTTCGCCGTTCAACGCCGTCTTCGTTGCCGTCAACAATATCTACTCTAAGCCTCTTCCTCTAAGTACGGTATTATTATTTTTCAAACCATTTTACCGTTTAGATTTAGGTTTTTGAAGGATTATTTGTTTGAATTAGGATAAACCGATTTATACATAAAAATAAATGGTAGATTTGCTTTAATCCATGGTACGAAGGTTTATTTAGGTTTCTATTTGATTTATTTTGGTGTAAAATCCATGGAATCGCATAGATTTCAATGGCTGAATCGACTCGGTCTTGAAGACCCAATTGATTCGTATACTATTTGAATGATATGAACAGCGTTCGAATGGTATCCAATAACCATTCGAACGGTGCTTTAGACGTTCAAACGGTCAGGCCTTACCCACCCATTCGACCGTTAATGTAAAAGTTCGAACATTATAGTTACCGTTTGATCACAATATTGGGTGTTCGAACGTTAATACTTATACATTTGAATGTTGTATTACACGTTCAAACTGTACAATTGTACCGTTTGATCCCTAGTTTAGACGTTTGAACGGTAAAATTAAATTTAATATAATATACCTTTATACATTTTTTTTTATTCCTTATTATAGATCCATTAAATTTTAACTAGAATAATTTCTACATTATAATGAAATTAATGCCGTAATTTACCACTAGTCTTTTTTTAATATTATATTTATATTAATATTTATCTAATTAATATTGATATTGTGAGATATTATTTATTAAAAATTATGTTGTTCACAATATCAAGTGTTATTAAATTGCTATTCGTTTGAAAGTACTGTAAGTAGTTATTTATTGTATTTTTATTGTTAATGTTGTATATATAATTTTTAATTATAAATTTCAGGTTGATTATAATGTCTTCTTCTAGGGCGGGCGTAAGCAACGCAATCTTACTGAAACTAGTAGTGGTCCAGTCAGGGAGATGATTGTTTCACTGAAGCGACCGGTGAAGATTTCTAATTTCCAGAGTCTTGTCTGGGAGGGTCATTCACTACTATCAGTCTTCAGCGATCGTGGTTGGGGACCTATCCTAGATGAGCGAGAGGAAGCATGAGAGCCAGTTTCCTATATTGACATTGTTGCTGAGTTCTATAGAGAACTCGGTAGTACCAGCCCAGATGATGGAGGGGCCTACAAGATCTCTGTCCGAGGAGTACCCATTGTATTTTCACGGGATGGACTTGCTGAGCATCTCGGTATTCCTAGGCTACCAGATACATATCCGAATGTGGTGCCTAGAGAGTCTGATCCTTTAGCTGAGGTGGAGACAGCTGAGGAGGAGGCATCAGTCTATACTAATGAGGTCGATACCCTTGCTAATCATGAGGTGAGAGATTTGGTTGTCGGTCCAGATGCTCCACCGTATGACGGGATGAAGAGCATCAAACAAGCAGATTTATCTTCTTTCTTCAAGATCTTGAATTTGATAATTGCCAACAATATTGACCCTTGGCAGCACAAGATAGAGGTTGGCATTGATCGGATGAAATTTATAATACGGGTCGCTCGTGGCATTCCTATCTACTTGGTGGGGTATATATTCGATAGGATTCGATCAGAGTTTCGGTACATTTCGATAGATATACTGCCATTCGGAATCCTGATCATCCGATTTCTGCTATTTGCTGGTGTTATACCTGATGTTGCTGAGCGTAAACGGAAGCCGATGGGACCGATAAACAGCACCACCCTCTCACGCAGCACGGGACACTCGAGACTGCGTCTTCGTGAACATGTTCAAGAACCAGTTGATTCTCAGAGAGATGCACAGCTGAGAGATTATGGAGTATCAGCTGCTGAGACATCTACACAGGCCGAGGCATCAGTAAACAATGTTACTCGTGAGGAGATGGCTGAGATTGTGCGCGTAGCGATCAGCGAACAGACATTAGGGGTGATCGATGCAGTGCGTATGGAGATCCATTCTGCTGTGTCTGTGCTTCGTACAGAGTTTGCTGCCGTGTCTGCGACTCAGGTCACCATCAGTACTCGACTAGCACAAATAGAGGAACGTATAGCTGCAGTCGAGGAAGTGTGCAAGGACTTGGGGTCTTAATTAGTTCCTTCTATCTTTTATTTATTTATTTATTGTTTTTTGTATGGATAATATTTTGTGTTTTGTAAATTCAGTATTTAACTATGAAATAATAATATTTTATATTTTCTGAGCTAATTATTAATTTATATTATTCATATTATTTAATTAACCAATTTCTTATAATTACTTGTTAATATAAATATAATTCTGCAAAAAATAAAAAAAATTAAAACCCTAGTCACCGTTCGACCCCTTCAAATCACGTTTGAACGGTGCATATGCATCATTCGAACGTTTAAATTGTAGCGTTCGAACGGTGTATCAATTTCCCTAAATAAAAATTTACTTAACGCGCCAAAATTACGTTCGAACGATAAAATTTACACGTTCGAATGGTGAATCATTAATGTTTAAATGGTTAACTTATTTGGGACAAAATAATTCGTCCCTAACTAGAGCGTTCGAATGGTCTGACCATTCCATTATTTTTTTGGAATGAAATTTGAATTTCGTTCCTAAATCTCACTTTTTGGGACGATTTCCAATTCGTCCCAAAGAAAAATTGTCTCAAAATTTTTTTTTTTGGTTGTAGTGTGACTCATCACAAATACTCACTTTTCTTGTTGACATAAAATTTGCGGTGGGATAGTTACCTTAAATTTTCCTTAATGTGTGTGCTCAAGAAATGCACTTTAATTTGTTGTAACTCCTTCCATACCTGAGATAAGAGCGTTAAATTAGCTGATTACAGGAAGAGCATTAAAAATATTGGCATAGAAGGCTCTAATTTTATTAATGTTGGTAATTTTATTTTCAGCCAAGGGAAAAGTAACAAAGGTCGTTCTAGCATGAAAGTTTAATAACCTTTGTGACCAATGACCATGCCTATTCTCCAAATTAAGGTGCATTAATTTGGCATGCTCACATGATTTTAGTTGATATGTTGATCTAGCTAGCTTAATTAAAGTACTACTTGTGATATTGATACTAAATAGACTGAAAAAAGATCAGCTAGCCAAGTGATTGATCGATCATTAGAAGACGATCGAAAATCGAGGGTCGATCCTAAATATATATAAATTTGATGAAGTCAAATTCACTAGTTAAGAAAATTAAACTGATTAAGAGAAAAACTTAAAGAAAATGCATATGTATATTATATGTGCATATTAAATACAAGTTTAAAAGAATCTCTCTTGACCAATCCAAGTTTTCGTCTCGTTTGATGCCCATGCACGTGCTTCTTTAGCTACTTTAATTTGGATGATATAAAATTTCTAATTAAATACAAGTTTTTGGAATATTGCTCGTCATGATGACTCTTCACTACATGACTGAACGGGTCAATTTCTTTGGGATGTCTTGTTATAAGCATGCATGCATATTATCTTCTTTCTATATATAAAAAATGTCTATGAAACGAAATTTCTTGTTTTAACAGAAAATGTTGTTTTACCGTTAGTTTTATTTTTCCCGTTAAGTAACAGTTAAGCCATCGTTTGTGGCTATTTGTGTAATTCCATTATCTAATTATAACTTAAAATCTGTATTAAAAAAAAAAAAAAAAGCAGTGCCAAACCGTTTAGGGGCTTTTGATTTTCCAGTACTTTGTATTCCACCGTTCAAGAAATGAGCATACGACATGAAGTGCTTGGTGGTGTTGTTGCGTTCCTCCTCGAATATGATGCAGTTAATCAAGAAACTGACCATGAAATCGTCGATGCTGATGCTGGGCATCTCAATCACTCCGTGTTTGAATCTCACCGATAAGAACTGTTCTCTTTGACCAGATTAACCTTAATTCTTGAGCAGAGGAGCATCGAGACGCAGGGAATAACTCATAGGTCCCGTACGCTACCCTTCTTCCGTTTCTGTTTTTTTTCGGGTGGGAGATAACTTAATCGAACCAAGTCCAGTAAATGCAAACAGCTCTCTTTGTAATTGCGATATCCATCTACAACTTCCTAAGGAAGAAAGAGGAAGCAGCGGCGCCAACAGAAGAAAAGAAAGAAGAAACAAAGCCCTAAGGGTTGGAGAGCAAACATCGTCGTGTTGGGGGAGAAAGGGGGTTGGGCCCGAAAACTGAAGGAATTTAGCCCAAAAACAAAGAAAAACCCAATATATAGAACAAAGCTCACCCGAAATTAGAAATCCAACAAGGTAAAAAGGTACAATAAAAATCAAGAAAAATCAAATAAAAACATTACAATTAAATATTAATAAAATAAAATAATCAAAACCCCCCAACAATAAAATAATTTAAACTAGTGTTATTCAAATGTAAAAATAATTATTAATATCAAGAAAGTACATTATTTAAATTTTACAATTTAAAAATCACAAAATAATATCATAAAAATCACGTTTGATCTAACTTGACAAACGTGCTTTACATGTTGCTTTGACCTTATTTATATATATATATATATATATATATATATTTATATATGATCGATTTTGTTCTTCTGGAGGCCAGGGATCGAGGTTAATGATCACATGAGTACGTACTAATCAGTCTCGCGCGATCTACATGACAAATTTTACATGAGATCTGCTAGGGAAAAATTATATTGTTGATTCAAGCTTATTAATTTTGAACCCTGAGGGGATTTGTTGGATCTATCCGGCTTAACGGAGAAGTAAACTACTGAATGTACGTAGTGCCTCGACACGTGTAAATCCTGACGAACTTCTGATTCGAGCATGCATGGAGTACTCTTGGCGGAACTCAAACAAATGACTTCAGCTGAAGAGAACAAACTTTGCTCTCTAATATAAGAGCTGGCAAGAAGTTACCTGATCTTTCTAGCTTGAAAACTTCAAGCTGGTAGTGTGTGTTTAGATATATATATATATGTGTGTGTGTGTGTGTGTGTGTATATATATATAATATAGTTCTAAGTCTTCTTCAGTGCCTACATCTCGGAAAACTTGATGATTCAGCTTTAAATGCCTGCATGTGATCTTCAGTATACTTAGAACTATTCGATCTATATGTAGGAGAAAAACAAGTTCTGTCCAATTCTACTTGAGAAATAATTCCTTGGGAAAGTACTTCGGGCTGGGGAAAACTGGAATTACGTACAAGGAAATATGAAATTGAAGATTGAGCATCTTGTTGACAGTACTGATCATGAAACAGATGTCTCCAAATATTTCATTGAGCGGAAAGTATTTGAGGTTTTATGTTGTAAAGCAATTCCTCATGATCATAATTCATAGAGATCTATCGTAAATGATATCACGGCGGCAGTGGTTATCCAATTTGGAACTTCTGAAAAATATATGATAAGTATCATGATGAGATATTTGAATAGTCCCATTAACGATCTCGGAGTGATCTTGTGAATGCGCCAACCACTTGTGATTTAAAACACTGCCAACCGCCCAACCGGCCAGCCGGCCAATCCTGTGAGGAACACTAGAGATTGAAGAATGCATAAAACGAAATAGATCATAAAGAATACACTCGTGCGTGGGAGCCAGAGGGAAAAACTTATTGAATAGATTACATGAACTGAATGTGGAATAAAGTTTGAAAGTCGCAAGAAACATCTACTTATATATAGGCTTAGGATAAGGGTGCTTTCGGTAGCAGCCAATAAACTGCATGGGAGTTTCAATCCACGTACGGTGGAAGCTTGGAAGGAAGGAAAAATAGAGATTAGAGCTTAATTATAAGTAGGCCTACCCTAAGTTTATGCGCATGTCGACATGATGACAAAAACATTTGATTGGATTGGGGGGTCCTAGGAATCTCTCGTTGAAAACTTATTGATATATTAATGGCATCACAGTGCTGTATTCAATTAACATTCATGTGGTCGATCGCCATGATCTTTTTCTTATATGATTAGTGGAGAATAGTCGACAAAGCTACGTACGGAACGTGCTTACAAAAACATACTTAAAATCATTCTACAGTTCTCTTGGGAATTTCTATTCTACCCACTAGGACTAATTTAAGAAGATTCAGTACAGCTGCTATATCTATATAACACCGTCTGTTCAGGTTGAGCCGATACATACAAGCCTAGCAATTTCAAATCCTAGAGGCTGAAGATCAGTGAAAATGGATAAGTTGAGAATTTGTGTCCATCTTGTACTAGTATCACTTTTATTCTTGAGGTCTGAAACTCGCCATCTTAGTCCAAACATGGAGGGTAGGAACCATTTATCCGGTTTATTGCCAGCACTAATCAAAGGTGATAAGGAAAGTACGCTTCAGGAGTATCATGGGTTGGGGAACGAAAACACAATCACAGGCAGGTATAAACCCACACGAGAGAGTCCGGGAGGTCCTGATCCAAAACATCATTATACACATCAAGGTAAATGAATTCATGAGAGGTAGAGGCCGCTGCTAGCTAGTACTGTAGTTGGTATCTCATCGTGAAGTAATAGTTTGATATGTTAATTTTATGAATAAATTCATGAGAGGTAGAGGTCGTAGCTAGTACTGTAGTTGTTATCTCATCGTGAAGTAATAGTTTGATATGTTAATTTAATGAATAAACGTGTTTCATGAATTCACCACTACAAAAAAAAAATGGACTTTTGTGATCGGCCATGATGTTTGACCTGGCTTTTGTACCATGAAATATATGTATATCTATAAATCATTTCCAATCTTAATTATGACTAATATTCTCCTTTATATTAACATAGAATGCAGCAACGTATATATATATATATATATAGTACCATTAACATAAATTTAGCTAACCTAAGTATTGCTATTTTAAGCCACTTTTGGGATAATGATGGGCACGAAATGAGCATCCTTATTAAAGAAATATATCGCTTTCCCGAGTTATAAAGTGCAGAAAGAATCGCTTTCGTAATGATGTAGTCTAAGTGCACAAAAATATTTGGCTGTTAATCATTCTCATCTGCAGCCCTTTATGTACTGTAGGGGATCGAAGAACGACCCTAACAGATCACCTAGCAGATCATAATTAAATTTGAAATTAATCCGGCCACATGCATCCTAAATACCTCGTATTAAAAAAATAATAATAATTTCCATCTTAAATAAGTCATGTAGAAACACCATTCAAATATCATATATAATATTTTACATGACAAGCAGTTCAGACTAAGTGATCTCCATGCAGCTTTTGCCTGTAAACAATCATTTTACGGCCAGTATATACTTCCACTAATATTAATAGTGCGCGTTTTCTAATTGGTAGCGTGGTTGTATACCTTCCTCCGTTTTGGAAAATTTGAAATAAAATTAATCTGAGAAACAGAAGCCAAACATTTCCTTACTTTCTAAAATGGATATGCTCATTATTCAAGAAGTACGTACTCATGCATCAACGAGGATGTAAAGTCAGTGTTTAATCTCAAGATCAGAGACTTGAAAGGGAAAACCAAGTTTTGATAAACACTTGATCCAACGTCTGTATGAGTTAACGATTTGAGACCTCAGATCAACTTATCCAATAATAATCCCTTTAAGGCCCCCTCAGATCAACAATAGTCTTTGAGTAAGTTTCGAAAGGGCACTTGCATTTGGCCCATATATAAAAGATGCTGGACGGGACATCAAGCCCACCATGATGCGGGTAAGGTATATATGTGCGCACCAGGATTATTAATCCATGCAAGTAATTAAATGAGCATACACACAGAGCAGAAAATCCCTAGTCCTCAGCTCAGCCAATGCAGAAGTATGTTTTTTTTTTTCGAGGATCAATGCAGAAGTATGTTGATGTTGCAAAGGATTATTGTGCTGTAATTATTTTCATATGTTTTGTGCATGAATGGACCACCAATATTAATGTTATGTAAATATTAATATATGTCGGTGAAAAACACAATAATAAAATAAAAATTACAATGAAATTAAAATTAAGACGAATTCAGTTTAGATTGAGGCACAAAAATTCAATTTGTTATCTTTAAAGAGATTCAAACCCTCTGCAATAAACAAAGTTTCTTAAATGAACCGGTGCAGCAAAACTTTTCTTGACTTGTCTATGTGGCCTCCAATATACAATTGCTCAACTAATCGTCGTATAACTCAAATGTCTATTCTGCACAAGTGGTTAAGCCCACACTATAAGAAAAACGGGCTTTTGCGACCAATTAATAGCAACGAAAAGAGTATTAGCAACCAAAATGCTCGTTTTTCTTGTAGTGCCAAAACTCTACTTAAAGAAGACCACTCTATTTTCTGGAAAATCTCTCAAAATATATATACACAAGCTTCTTTTGTTTTTTCTCAATCAAATACTCTTCTATATATACGTGTTAACCCCTCTAGGTGATCTTTTTCAAATACAAGAACTAATTGCCAAGTAATTAAAACCTCAATAAAGCTGCAAAGAATTATGAATAATTAGTGATAGAAACGTACGAAAGGCCATAAAATTATCACTCACGTAAAGAGCTTCCGAAGACTAATATTCCAGCTATGAGGAATTAATGCCAAACATGAAACGTTCATTGACAAGAATAAAAAGACAACGGCAACAAAATAATTGAGAAGCTAGCCAACGTTAATATATACAAAAAAACAATTAAAGCTAAAAACCGCCTCGAGTTTTGGAAGAGTCTGTTGATTAAAGCAAAGTAGAAATTAAGAGCACGCATGTTACACACTGACCAACGTTATCAATCATAATTTTAAAAACAAAAAAAAAATTTGTCAACTTTAAAAGACACTCAATGGTCAACATTAAATCCTAACTCCTAACCTTAATGGCTTAAAAGAATTTTAAAAAACCCCATTAGTAGACAATGAACAAACGTAACAACTAATATTTATTAAAAAAAATACCAACTATATATATATATATATATATTAAAGTACTTCCGACCGATAAACGAGGAAGCCAAACATGCATATAAACCTGCATTAGTATATAGTATTGCATGCATGCCTAGATTACTAGTGCTATTGATTTTTTAATTTCTTAATTATTTTTTTGAATAATGCCTAGAGTACGCTACAAGAAAAATAGATTTTTGTGGCCAATTTTCGTTGCAATAAATTAATCACAAAAGTCCATTTTTCTTGTTGTGATGTAGGAGGACTAATTGATTCGAATTAGAGCCTTTACTTTCGATTATATCAATACATTACTGCAGTATTTTCTAACGCACGGCGTAGCTTTTGGCCAACAACGGCTTAATTAGCCATGTAGTGTAAGCGCTTTCCAAACATTGGAGGACAAGTTAAGTCGATGCATGCCTTCAATTATCCTACTCTCTCACATTATACATATCTATGGCCAAAACTCCTGACTGGATCTACTGCGCATACAGCTATATATCGATAGTATTGAACCAACGCCATTGGAGAATGATGAGAAGGAAGAACTCAAATTGAAGACTCCAAGCCCATGCAGTTTTGCACATATATTATATATTAGCCTAATGGTAGTACTACATCATGATCACCTATATATGGTTGTAAGTCGGCACTCTGTTTTATGGAAAAATCTAATTGTAAGTGATTCTGCATATCAATATATGCATCCATTCAACGTGATTGTTCAAAAAATAGATTTTATTGAAAATAGTGTTAATTTAAATGTTGAATACGAAACTATCAGTATTAATACGCAGATTGGTACACAAGTTCGCTTGTACGTAGCAAAACTCATGTTTTATTGTGTCAAATGGAAAATAAAACTCAACCAAAGATAAGAAGACAAACACCAGAAAGTCTTATAAATACCAGACGACCTGACCCTGCCCTTTGAGAACCTCCACACCCGCTCGATTGATCTTCTTCCCCCATAGATATATAAGTTATAACATTAATTGAGACTTGAGAGAATATGGAAAACTCAAGGTCTTGGTTGTGCATCTTTCTATTGTTTTACTCACTTGCAGTGTCTGAACCTCGCCAGCTTGTTTATCCAAATCTTGGGACGAGAAATCCAACCACCAAAGCTTATCAACCTGCTGCAGTGGCCTTGCGTGTCAACACTGTCAAGGAACTCGGGTCGCTACTCAAGGCCGGAACAGCCAAGAACCCGCGAATTAGGACTCAACGCAGGAGTCCAGGGGGCCCCGATCCAAAGCATCATTGAATAATGCACAATTAGAATAACATAGTATCTTCTTGGGGAGATTGTTTTCGATAATGAATAATGTCAGTTCAAGCCGGTACTCATGTTCGGTCATGAGATGATGATCTCTCCTTTGCTTTTACGTATTTTTCTATCATTTGATCTTGAATAAAGTGCGCATAATGCTGTTGAATCCATGTATAACCAATGCTCATGTTCTAGGAATTCGCGAATGGGATGTGTACGTACGTGATCCTGAATTTGATACCTAATTAATTATCTATTTCTAGTAATTCTGTTTTCCAGAGAAGTTGGCTATATATAGTAAAAGGTACAATGCAACCATATGATTATTATTATTATTTATGCTATATATAAACTACTGAATATATCGACGGTGCTCTATGAATATTGGACTATGATTAATGGGAATTAGTACGGCTGTGGGGGATTTGCAAGCTTATTAATATAGCTTCTTCATTCATTCTTAAATCTTAAAAGGATGGTGGCAAGTTTCATATGAGGTACGTAGCATGATCGATAAATGAAATTGTTAACCTAAGGACCAATTAAGAAATTAAAAGAGTGAGATTAGAAAAAAGTTATATATATGCTAAAAATAAATAAGGATGTCAATTACTAGTATGCTAATGATCATCGGTCGATTGATTAATATATTACTAGTGTTTATGGACGGAAAAGTTGACGGATCACAAGGTAGTCTTATTTCTTTAAAAAAGCACGGAAGCTAATCCAAAGTCAAGTATAGCACAAGGAATTAATGTGTGACCAGATTTTACATTTTTTAAGATGTATTAGGTTATTACGGTATATTCAAATATTCAGAGAGCAGCTCGACCTATATTTTAGTGGAGTTGTTTAATTATCATTTGATTAAGATCTTATATTTTTATTTCTCATAGACTAATTAGTTTGAAATAAGTGGTAATTTATAATTTTGCTTAATTTGGATCGAAAAATTATTTGCATGAGAGATTCAAGACACGTAAGAGGTGTAAGCTGCATACTTAAGCTTCGCGAAGCTCGTCTCTTTTTCTTATCTGACTGATCTATTGCAATGGTCGAAGGCCAGGGACCTTGATCATCGATAGTGCAATATATGTGCAATATTGCAGTTTCTTTCATGCATGTTTTGTGAAATCACTACTAGTTTAAAAAGTTTTAGTTGATAGGAGGTAGTATATTTTATTATTTATTTTATATCTTAATACTCATCTTTAAGTGTGGGCCAAACTCTTTTTCAATAAGTGACCCAACACGTAAAATATTTAATTAAATAATATAGAATATAGAATTAATATTCGAATTCAGAATTTCTATTATGATATTATGTAATAATCACCACTTATTTTAAAAATTTAAACTGATAAAAAAGATATATTATCTTATTATTTATTTTATATGTTAATATATTTGTGGGTGGTTCATTTTCGTAATCCTAGGGATCCTATCCTATCTTCCTAACAATGAGAAAAGAAATGTCAACGGCCTGCAGCGTACGTGGATCCACGTCGTATTTAATTTGGTGTATATAATAGTTTGAATATATATTTTTTAAGCATTAGACATGAGCTAGCCTGGCCTAGG
Source organism: Carya cathayensis (assembly GCA_011037825.1). Classification (NCBI taxonomy): domain Eukaryota; kingdom Viridiplantae; phylum Streptophyta; class Magnoliopsida; order Fagales; family Juglandaceae; genus Carya; species Carya cathayensis. Next base: position 1,523,533 of record QGSO01000140.1, on the reverse strand, counting down.
GCCAGGACCCTTAATTGAACTGAGAACAAACTCCTCTTCATGAATTCCAACTTTTCTTTCCGCCACTCTTCAATTATTTGCGCTTCTTGATTGTTTTTTTTTTAGTCATCAACGCGTAAATCATGGTAGTGCATGATATAATATTAGATGCTCAGGTTCGGCAAAATGGTCCTGATCTTGGTTTTCCTACTTCTGCTATTGGGATTGGAGGAGTTGCATGCATGCGTACTCCTGGCTTTAGCTTTTTCAGCACTGCAACTCCAAGTGACCAAAGAAACTTCCAATGTTCGAGGTTTCCCGTAAATTAAGTCCAACCTTTTCCTGATAGAATCAGATATTACACTTGAGGAGATGGAGAAGTCATGATCATGCAAGGGATCACTTGACAGCAAAAGTTGGCTTAGATTAATTGTTTTCTTTTCTTATTTCCACATCAATTTTGAAACATTAATATGGCGTTTTAATTGTTGAGAATATCTTCGTTTTCCAAGAATCTAAACCGGTCTCCACATTTCTTTTTGGATCCTGCTAGCTAGCAACGTCCCAGCTTGATTTTGGTATTGGTCAGTACTGTTAATTATATGCAGAATATGTACGTTTGTTTATAATTAATTAATTGTATCATGGGAGATATATTGAGCTCCTGCTCGCCAGCCCAAGTTTATCCCACATGCACTCACTAGTTATAAATATTATAGGGAAGGTGCATGGAATGGTTTTGGATAATCGATCAAAACACAGTTAACAAGCCTTATGTTGAATAGGAAAAAAAGGACATGTAGATTTCATTAAAACAATTGATGAAGCATCTCCAACATGTAAGTATAAGTTGATGATATATATCTTAATGCATGCACGGGTTGAAATGTCATTTAAAGCCGCCGCTAAAAACGCTAGCTTGCATTTAATTAACGAACGAAAAAACTTTCTAGAGAACGGCGTCTCGATGAAAGAGAGAGTTGGCATGTCTCGAGAGCCCACGCATGCACGGTCATGAGTAGCAAAGCTGCATGGGTTGAAGCAACATGCAATTAATTAGGGTCAGTGCGTGTAATTATCCTTTATTAATAATGATCCCTTGAGGAAAGTCAATAAATGAGAAAGTTTTTTAGTTATTTTCATAATATTATATTGGGGAGTTATTTGTTAATTAAATTAAAATAAAACCTTATTATCCAACAAAACCGAAAAATTCTAAACTGATCGAATAGCTAGCTAGCAGCTACACTTAAATATTACGTCGTACGTATGCTGTTCTTAGTGCGGGATGCATAGTACCTAAATTAATCAAAGGTAGTCATGAATAGGAGTTTGATCCATTAATATTCACGCATGCATGCCGGCACCGGCAGCCACTAATATTACATGCGTATTAATTAATAATAATTTAATACAGTATCATCAAAATGCTGACTATGCTGTGCTTATCTTACCTGCCCGCCGGCCGCCACCAGCATTAAGAAGCTGTGACCACTGCAAAATTGTCCCTTTCACTTTTTTTACACTAAAACCAAGTTTTACTTTTTCTTTGTAACGGTCTTAGCGCTTATCCGTCCATGCATCGATCAGGGTCATCATGATCCGGTCAATGGACGTGGAATATTGGATGGGTAGTGACAGGTTTCTACCTAATCCAAATCATTTACTATTTAAATTTATTTTAAATTTTTTATCATTTTCTTTTAAATATTTTTTAATATTCTTAATAATTAAAAAAATTTAAAATATATATAATTTTACTAAAAATGATTTATTTACACTACAACAAAAAAGATTTTTTGAGACGAAAAAATTTAGAGATTTCGTCTCAGAAAATTTTTTGAGACGAAAAGGTTGTCCCAAAATCACTATCCCAGAAGATATCTTGGGACGAAAAAAAAATTGACCGTTTTTTGATTGTTTACGCGTTGATGACTAAAAAAAAACAATTTTGAAATATATCTTTTAGAACGATTTTGAAATTGACCGTTCGATACTGTTTGAACGATGACGTTTTTTATCACGGTTAAAATTCGTTCCAGAATGACGTTCGAATGGTTGGTATTTTACGTTCGAACGAAAGTACATTTTTTGAATGATTATCAAAATACGTTCAAACGATCACAGATTATGATAACGTTCGAACGATACAAAATAGAATTCCGTTCGAACGTTAAAGGAACAGATCGAATGGTGCTGAGTTATGTTTGAATACTACGATAATAAATTGCGTTTGAACCTTTTTTTGATCATATGATATCGTTCGAACGTCTTAGTCATTAATGTTCGAACGTTACAATGTCGTTTGAACGGCCTACTTATTAATGTTCGAACGTGACATGGTCATTCGAACGGCTACTATTTTATTAAAACCCCATAATAATAAAAAAAACTAAATAGACATTCATAATATTTGAAAAACATAAATTAGAAATTGTTTAATACTCACAAAAGTTTTATAATAAGTGCGAACTAATAAATAACCATGTGACTGCCATTGTTCATACATAATTAGATAATGTCATAAGCTAGACGTAAAAAACCATAAGTTGCTTGGAGGCCTGTACTGTTGCATATCTCTCCTGAACTCTGCTTGTTCTTCTTCATGTTGTTTGAGGCGTGTCTCCATGTCTCATTATCTCGCCAATTGAGCCTCTAACTCATGCTGTTTTGCAACAAATTCTTCAATTCTGCGATTCGCATTCTCTTGCACTATAGAAGCAGACCCGGAAGAAGAGGAAGAGGGAGAAGGTTTTACACAGCAACCCAAACCCCTCAAATATCCTGAACGTTGACCCAGAACTTGTATAAAAATCTCAACATCATTATTTGAGGAATTTTGATCTGACGCATATTCAGCACGCATGGCAACCATTTTATCATACACATAAGATAAAGAGTTAATATCATCATAAATATTCGAATATATTTATTTAAAAAAATTATAATACTTACATAATTTTCACGGGCATCGAGATGACTCCACTCTCTATTACGATTAGTATATGATGCAGCATATAATTTTGTCAGATCATAATTGGCATCTGAATCTTGTTATAATAAAGATTTGTTAAGATATAAAGTCATTATGATTCATATATTCAGTTAACTATATACAAATAAAAAAATAGCAATACCAATTTCTTAGAGAGGCAGTGGAAAGATCTTGAACTTGCATGATGAGTAATCTTCAATTTTGATCTATTTGTTTTGTTTATAGAACTTCGCTCCTACATAGGAATTGAAAATATTAGAAAGCGAAATTAAAAATAGGACAACTAAAATAATTAAATTAATTATACCTTATATGATGGATCCTTAAACATGTCACAAAGTTTTTCCCAATCAGAAGGTTGCACATCTTGAAAAGGATGTTGGTGTGCATCTTCACTATTCTCAAACTTATTATAATACTCATGACACCTCGCCTTATATTTGCGGAATGCATTACTCATAAGCTTTTCCACAGTCTTACACTCATCTCTCCGACCAAAATTTAATTCGAAATCATCCTTACAGAAAAAAATTTAGACAAAAATATTATCATTTATAATATTCTAACTTTAAGTAAAATAAAAAAATTTATCAATTAAATTTCGTGTTTTAAACATTACCAAACAACGCTTCTTGATAAGGTCCTTAACATCTTGGGGTACTTTCTTCCATGAACTTGTTGCCAAAGGTGCATAAGTTTGTGTAAGAGCACCCACATGCGATGCAAACCAAGCTACTGGTTGTCTTTCGCATCCAGTATGTTCATTAAGAATGTTAATTTTGATTTTACCCACCTTACGATATTTTTCCAACGTCACGCCTCTAGTAGTGTCCGACTTTGACGAGATTGTACTGTGAAGTCATCATGATATATAACATTATAATCAATTTTCTATTATAACTTTAATTAATAAATTTTATGAGTATTAGAATTTTACCTTATTCTGTAGAGTCAATCTCTAATGGTGAGTCTGAAGGAGAGCTAGGAACAAGTGGAGATGAGATGTGAACTTCCTTTCTCTTCAGAGACATAATTTCAGAAAACTATCTGTGCAAATATAATTGGTCAATCACTATCTGTATCAGTATTATTTGACAATTCAGTCTCATCATCTGTAGATACTTCAGTGGAATCAACATTTTGCTCAATTGTCGCATCAACAATTTCAGCCTCAATATCTTCTCTATTTAATGGAATCATCTCATATTGGCTCAAATCTACAAACAAATTAAACACGGGTTGACTCTCTTGGTATGCTTCTTAAGTAGAGGGATCATCTGCTTCTTCATCTCGCCCTTCCGCCTGAGGGATAACATCATATAAATTTCTTGGAGAATATTTTTGTACTACTCGCCATTGATTTCCTAATTTTGGGTCATCTAAGTAGAATACTTGAGAAGTTAAAATAAAAGGATCATCTTTATACCATTTTTTTGATGTATTAATACTCAAAAAATATTCTTCATCACGGACTCTAGTTCGAGAATTGCTTAAATCCCACCAATCACACTTAAACAGATACATGGCAAGCTCTCCCAAATATTTCATTCCAATTATATCAACAACAACTCCATAGAAATCAATATTTTCTCCATCATGACTTCCCTCGACTATGATACCACTATTTTGTATTTTCCTATAACAATCTCGATCCACTGTGTGATACCTACTTTGCTGAGAAATACATGCAGAATATCTTGTAGTGTGCCTCGATGGGCCACGCGCTAATGCATACAGTTCATCTGATATATTGTTTGGATTATTTGCATGCATTTATACAATCTACATATTGAGTAAAACTTCTATTATATCAATAATAAACAATCAATATTTAATAAACTATTGGATAAGTAAAGCATATGTAATGTTATTACCCGTTGTTCAAACCATCTCGGGAACTTCTCTTCATGTTTCTAGTTTATATCATTTACTCCCAGTTCCTTGAACATGTTAATATGATCACTGAAATTGATAATTACCACAATTCTTTTATATCCATAAACTTTCGTCAAAGTAAATGTGTGAATATTAGATTAAGAAAACCTTATAACTTACTTCACGTGGTTCTCTATCTCAGGGCAATTGTTCAGCACGTACCATTGAGCTTTCTCAAACTCTCTTCCACATAAGTTATAACCACGCATTGCATCTAGTGGACGTACTTATTAGGAAAATACAGAAAACCCATTTCGTTGTCTTGCTCGGTCAACGTCAAAGTTTCTTTTCGGCCGATCAAACCTAGTGTCAACTCCGTGGAAATACTTGGAACAGAAGGTATGCCACTCATCATCAATATATGCTTCTGCAATTGATCCTTCTGGGCGAGCTTTGTTACCAACTGTACGTTTCAACTTCCCAAGGAATCGTTCAATGGGATATATCCATCTATACTGAACTGGTCCTGCAAGTCGAGCCTCACATGGCAAATGGACGGCTAGGTGAACTATGACGTTAAAGAATGACGGTGGGTAAATACTTTCTAACTTACATAAGATTATGGCAATTTCCCGTTCCATTCGATCCAAAGCTTCTACATTTAATTTCTTAGCACATAAGTTATTGAAAAATAAACCCAACTCAGTCAAAGTCATGTGCACGTCTCTTGTCAAGTACCCACGGATACCAATAGGCAAGATACGCTGTAAAAGGACTTGACAATCATGACTTTTTAATCCAGTTATTTTCCAGTCATTTGTTTGTACAAACCTTGTCAAATTCGATGCATACTCGTCCGGTAATTTAATTTTCATTATCTACTCACAAAATGTAGCTCTTTCATTCCTTAACAATGTATATCATCCAATCAGCATGTAAACGGATGAACCATTTTTTTGCAATTGCATTTCCGGTCTTATTCCCAACCGCTTCAAATCCTTCCTTGAGTTTAATGTATCCTTCGTTTTTCCTTCAATTGACATCAATGTTCCCAATATGGATTCGCTTATATTTTTTTCAATATGCATAACATCAAAATTATACCGTAACTTTAACTTTGACCAGTATGGGAGATCGAAAAATATACTCTTCTTAGTCCAATTCAAGTCAGATATAGCTCGTTTTCTCTTTCGTTGTTTTTTACCAAATTCATTACAACCAACATCGACAAATTGTGCAAGTACATCTTCACCAAACAAATATGGTGGAGGTTGGCCCCATTCAAGAGTACCATCAAACATTTGCGAATTTCCCCTCCATCTATGGTCAGGAAGTAAAAATCAACGATGACCCATGAAACATAATTTCCTCCCGTAAGTGAGCCATTCAGATTTAGTATGTTTGTTACGAGTTGGACATGCCATCTTCCCCTTAGTACTCCAACTTGACAAGTTTCCATAAGCTGGAAAATCATTTATTGTCTATAACACGGCAGCATGCATCTTGAACGACTTGCCTGTTGATGAATCAAATGTGACAACCCCATTCTCCCATAAATCTTTCAATTCTGCAATCAATGGCTATAAGTATATGTCTATATCATTTCCTGGTGATCTCAGACCTGGAATGAGCAAACTCATAATGAAATATGGATCTTTCATACACTTCCACGGTGGTAGATTATACGGCATAAGTACAACTGGCCAAGTACTATGACTAGTACTCATGTTCCCAAACGGATTAAATCCATCTGTTGCCAACCTAAGTCGCACATTACGAGGTTTTTCAGCAAACCATGGGTGTTTCTGATCAAATTCCTTCCACACCTGGGAGTCAGCAGGATGCGACAAAATATCATCGTTCCAAACCTTGCCTGATGAGTGCCATGTCATGTCTACAGCCGTTGCACGTGACATATATAATCGTTGTAATCTAGGTATTAATGAAAAGTGGTGTACAACCTTTTGCAGCACATTTTGTTTGTCTAATTTCCATCTTGATTCGTGGCATATGGGACACTCGTTCAACTGCTCATTCTCTTGCCAATATAATATGCAGTTATTCTTACATGCATGTATTACGTTGTAATCAAATCCAAGTCCTCGTTTTAATTTTTTTGCATTATAGAAGTTACGAGGTAAAGTATTATTTGATGGCAGTGCCTCCATAAACAGCTCCAGTAACATATTAACAGTCTTAATTGATAATCGGCACATTGATTTTATGTGAAGCAGTCTTACAGTAAATGACAACTTACTGTGTCTTCTGCATCCTAGATATAACTCACGTTGTGAATCATTCCACAATCTTGCAAAAGTGTTATGACCTCCATCATTTGAAGTTGATGTGTCTGTGTCACCTTCATTCATAAACATTACAGCACCGATGTCACCTAACATTTCCTCCATATCCTCATCATATTCATCTCCAACATCTGGTTCTACATCTTTATCGTTCTCTTCTTCTCTAGGTGGAACCTCGAATAAAGTTGGATATGGTTCGCCGTGTAAGACCCAATCAGTATAACCCTTGTCAATATCTTTGACAAACAGATGCTCTCTCACCAAGTTTATCTTATGAGAACGCAAATTCTTGCATTCTTTACATGGGCATCTAATACGCCCATCACTATCACATGTACCCAATGCGAACTCTAAGAATTTCTTAACACCTTCAGCATATACGCTGTAATTCTGATCCAATCGATCGCTAACTCGCATCCAACTCTTATCTATGCCGACTATCTTTATTACAAACAATCACGTGTGTATCAACAAACAAACATGTATTAACTACAATCATGTAAAAATCAATGAGTATGCCACCTTTCACCAGGTAATCGATCGCTAACTCGCATCCAACTCTTATCTATGCCGACTATCTTTATTACAAACAATCACGTGTGCATCAACAAACAAACATGTATTAACCACAATCATGTAAAAATCAATGAGTATGCCACCTTTCACCAGGTAATTGGTCCTATCCTATTCAGAATTGTAAGATCATAGTCACAAACCTATTCTCTATAATCTGTCACGTCCAACAAAATTTCGGCAGTATCTCTCCATAGTTCTCCAAATATGCTCTTCTAGTTGTGTGCACCGACTTGTTAATCGTCGATACAACATTACCGAAACTGCATATCCAGAGAATAAGGGATAAATCTACCAAAATCTTAATGCTGGACATAGAACAGAGATATTTCGATAGTTTGCGAGAATGATCTTACAATTCCAAACTGTCCACTCTGGACAATTCAAGAGTTATCAATCTTTCAATTCATTCGGATTGATAACTCTCGAACGGGTCTAAGGTTTATTTTGATGAACAAGCAATGTAAGATATGCCAATATCTAACATGTATCAAACAAACAATACAAGATATGCTAATTAAGTATTTGTATTATTAAATATAGAATATTTGTATTATAATTAATATTCATCGTTTGAAAGTACTGTAAATAGTTATTTATTGTATTTTTATTGTTAATGTTATTTATCTAATTTTTAATTATAAATTTCAGGTTGATTATAATATCTACTTCTAGGTCGGGACGTAAGCGACGCAATCTTGGTGAGAGTAGTAGTGGTCCAGTTCGAAAGAGGACAGTTTCACTGGAGCGACCAGTGAATATTTCTGATTTCCAGAGTCTTCTCTAGGAGGGTCATTCATTGCCATCAGTTTTCAGTGATCGTGGTTGGAGACCTATCCTGGATGAGCGGGAGGAAGCATGGGAGCTAGTCTCCTATATTGACATTGTTGCTGAGTTCTATAGAGAACTCGGTAGTGCCAGCGCAGATGATACTGGGGCCTATAGGATCACTGTCCGAGGAGTACTCGTTGTATTTTCACGGGATGGACTTGCTGAGCATCTCGGTATTCCTAGGCTGCCAGATGTATATCCGAATGTGGTGCCTAGAGAGTCTGATCCTTCAGCTGAGGCGGAGACAGCTGAGGAGGAGACATCAGTTTATACTGATGAGGTCGATACCCTTACTGATCACGAGGTGAGGGATCTGGTTGTCGGTCCAGATGCTCCACCGTATGACGGGACGAAGAGCATCAAACAGACATATTTATCTTCTTTCTTTAAGATCTTAAATTTGATAATTGCCAATAACATTGACACTCGGCAGCACAAGACAAAGGTTGGCATTGATCGGACGAAATTTATGATATAGGTCACTTGTGGCATTCTTATCAACTTGGTGGGGTATATATTCGATAGGATTCGATTAGAGTCTCGGTACATTTCGATGAATATACTGTCATTCGAAATCCTGATCACCCGATATATGCTATTTGCTGGTGTTGTGCCTGATGTTGCCTAGTGTAAACGGGAGTCGATGGGATCGATAAACAGCACCACCCTCTCATGCAGCACGGGACGCTCGAGACTGCGTCTTTGTGGACATGTTCGAGAACCGGTTGATCCTCAGAGAGATGCACAGCCGGGAGATCATGGATTATCAACTGCTGAGACATCTACACGGGCCAAGACATCATTAAACAATGTTACTCGTGAGGAGATGGTTGAGATTGTGCGTGCAGCGATCAGCGAACATACATCAGCAGTGATCGATGCAGTGCGTATGGAGATCCATTCTGCTGTGTCTAAGCTTCGTACAGAGTTTGTTGCCACGTCTGCGACTCAGGTCACCATCAGTACTCAATTGACACAAATAGAGGAACGTATAGCTGTAGTAGAGGAAGTGTGCAAAAACTTGGGGTCTTAATTACTTCTTTCTATCTTTTATTTATTTATTATTTTTTGTATGGACAACATTTTGTGCTTTGTAAATTCAGTATTTAAGTATGAAATAGTATTATTTTATATTTTCTGAACTAATTATTAATTTAGATTATTCCTATTATTTAATTAACCAATTTCTTATAATTACTAGTTAATCTAAATATAATTTGGCAAAAAATTTAAAAAATTAAAACCCTTGTCACCGTTCGACTCCTTCAAATAACGTTTGAACGGTGTATATGCATCATTCGAACGTTTCAAATGTACCGTTCAAATGGTGTATCAATTTCCCTCCAAACAAATTTACTTAACGCGGCAAAATTACGTTCAAACAGTAAAATTTACACGTTCGAATGGTAAATCATTAACGGTCGAACGGTTAACTTATTTGGGATAAAAAAATTCGTCCCTAAGTAGAGTGTTCGAACGGTCTGACCATTCCGTCGTTTTTTTTAAACGAAATTTGAATGTCGTTTCAAAATCTCACTTTTAGAACAATTTCCAATTCGTTTCAAAGAAAAATCGTCCCAAAAACCTTTTTTTTGGTTGTAGTGTTAATTATTAAGTAAAATTAAAAATAAAAAAATTAAATACGAAAAATTAAATACAAAAAATTAATATATAGATAATCATAAAATAGTAACCCTATCATTATTTATATTAAATTATATTATCTTAAAGCTAGCGGATAATGTACGAGCTGGCCTGGTAGCTCGTTGTCGAGTTAAGAGGTATAAACTACTTTTCTGATGATTTTTAGTTTTTTCAATATACCCAATCATGCGCACATTAGTAAAAAGTTATTAGTATAGACGTTTCATCAGGGGCAGAACTATATATGATGTGGTCAAGAATTTTCAGAAATTAAAAAATAATAATTTTTGCGGTTTTTTTTTTTTTTTTTTGTGATAAGATTTTTGCGGTTTTCTTAATGCATGGCACCCATGCAGAGCAGTGACACCGCACTTTGCATGATATTAATAATCGGTCTCCTACTCCTTTATTAATTAATTTATTTATTACACCGATCAAATGGATATAGATCAGATCAATGTGTCTATTCATGAACCTAAAAGATCAGACGTACGTACGCACGTCGTTCTTTTATATATAATGTTCAGTTAGGTTGGCCGGAACCATTAGGCCGTCTTCACTTTAGATAAGGAGAACTATGACCACGTACTAGTAATTAAATCTATAAATGCTAAAAATCTCTAAAGTTGAACTGACAACCAATTGTTAACACACCACCACCTGATTACTTGTGTACGTACGTATCAAAGCTAGCTACTTGTTTAAGGAACGAAACCATAGGGACGTCGAAGAACCTGAGCCTGTTATTTATTTGAAGCCTCCCCAATCACTTCGCAAGAGAAGCAATCCGCCAAAAGGTCGTTTATATAAAGAATAATATTTGAAACGAAACCCATGCAGAACGACAAAGCTAGCCCAAATAGAGTGATGATCAGTCCCGGATCGAGGACCTGACCCACGTGACCGTCATTTTATCCTTGCTAGGTTGGCTATCACGATAATTCGACTGATGATCTCCCCTTGCATGTAGAGGGTATCTAGAGGTGCATGTTAATCGACTAGGTCAGCGATATATAATATATATATATATATATTACCAATGGAAAACACTATAGACATAAACAGATCCCTGAATCTCACATACTGATGTGACTATATTTTTCATCTTCTTTTCTCTCCCTCTCCGCCCCTTTTTTTTTTCTCCCCCTCTCCCGTGCCCTCTTTCCACGTCGGCCATGAAGAGGTAGGAGCTAGGGGTCGCTGGAAGAGCATGGGGTGTCGCCAGAGGAAGGGGAGCTTAGTTGTGGTGGTGTAGTGGCGTGGGGACGACATATAGTAGCGCTATGGTGGAAAACTTGTGAGACCCATTCGAGAGAGGGAGTTGCAGGGAGAAATGCCGCAGGGGGGCTTTGACGGTGGTTGGAAGAGCATGGGGTGGTCGCCGGATGAAGGGGAGCTCGGTGGTGGTGGTGCAGTGGCATGGGGACGGTGTACGGCGGCGCTATGGTGGAGAACCCATGGAGACCCATTCAAGAGAGGGAGTTGCGGGAAGAAGGGGGCTGCCGCGGGGGGATTTTGAGAGTGGCTTAGGTCCATGAGGTGGTCACCCGCGTGAGTTGGGACGCTGTTGCAGGTGGCTGCGTGCGGTGACTAGGCTGCTTGAGGGAGGAGATCGAGTGAGGGGAGAGAATTTCTTCTTTTTGGCTGAAGATAGGCACATGGGGTGGAGACACGTGGCACACTGATAATGTGTCATATCAGTTTGTGGGATCCTTTTATGTTTCTAACAACTCCCTTTACTAATATATAATATCATATTATATAGTACGTATTCTCTTCGTATATGTATATATATGTTCTTTAATTAATTGGTGTTTACTATAACCTCTGTTTTGAGGTACAAAAAATCATATGTTCTGTACTATATATATGCTTTCTTTTCGTTTTTTAAAAAAGAAGGCTGCAGCCTGCATGGATTATCGGCTTAATTAGAAAACCAAAACAAATCGAAGCTGACCATCTCGCACATGTGTTGAATATTAAAATTAAAGCTCAATACCCACTAAAAGCATTGTCGTAGGCTTGTAGAATGGGTACTTCACTTTATATCTTTGATCGTGCTCTACTTTTCATAGATATTACAGAAGCTAGCTGGCTCGATATCCTTGAGATAATGAAATAAGGGCACGTAAACGTTCTATCAATTGTTATTGATTGCTAATGATCCCAGCTTGCACGCCTTTCTAGTATTATATATAAGGTCGGGATAATAAGCTGGAATCCAAGTAAGTGCCAACTACAGCAGAATCTTGGCCTTGATTCTCTTTTTCGTCTTTTTTTTTTTTTTAATATGCATTTGACCTCAATGATTGCCTCCAAAAGTTCTTCTGACTTTTAAAATGATCCGCCGGGCAATAATAATTTAATCCAGAAACAAGCCCTGATCAGGCCAGTAGTTGCCTGCCATAACATGATCAATATATAACAAGCAAAACTTGGAAAGAAAAATTAAGTAGGCCATGTATATTCTTAATTTGTGATCTCTACGATAGCTAATCTCGATCGAGTACCACACCGCACGACTAGAGTACGTTTACAATTTGGTTCTTTACCGATTAAGCTGATCACATGCATGGATCGATCATACATCGCAGCGATACATTAGTTAGATATTAGAGATCAGTCAGAGACTAGTGACTATAGAGACCAATATAATACATGAAAGGAGTTCGATCTGTAACAATATATTAATCATTTAGCATTTAAGTAATATTTTCTAAAGGCGCATTTAGGTATTTTCGGTAAACGGCTCTTGGGTGGCTCTACAGCCATAGCTAGGAGCTCCTGCTGGGGCTTTCAATGTTACATTTCATCTATATTTTGTTTTTACTTTTTTTCACATATATTTTTTTAACACTTTTAAATATATTTCCGCATTTTGCCATCCACGCGCGGCATAATTAAGGTGCCCCGGCCATTAAAGAATGGTAAGATTTTGTATTATTATAATAAACCAAGTCGGTATCTTATATTAAAGGTGGTGGGATTAATCTGATCCTCCCTCGAGCTTATCGTCTCCATTCCGAGCCGGCCATCATGATTCATGAAGATAGTGACATGATAAAGCGATAGTATTGCCCGTGAATTTTTAAAAAGTAAGTCAACAAAAGTCATATATAATCACAAATTAAAAATATATATTTATATATAATGATACTTCCAAATCAATAGAACTTTGATCCGTACGTATATATGCTCAAACATTAATGACGCTTGTGTTTCCATTTTTGTTCTACAACATTAACTCGATCATATGATCATTTGTTTCCCCGATATATCAAATGTATTAATTAACATTTATCTGTACGTACGTAGTTTCCAGTACCCTGAAAATTCCGCCCGTCAGGCCAAAAATTAAGAAATATATCAGAACATCATTCGATTGATCGATTCTCAATTAGAATGTTATCAATCTGTTGAGGTTTGTCTTTCCTATGACGTCCTGTATCATCTATGGAATTAAAAGAGATCCCATTAGGATTTTACAAGCCCCAAAACAGAAGCATGCATTCAAAATTGGATAAGCAATTAAGCATAAAGCAGACAACATCATATATAATGCAATTTAACAATCAGCGCGCGGGCGGAGTTTTTTTTATTAGCAACCATTCTCCATCATGATCTATAGTGGGCAAGACACATTTGGAAGTGGGGCCTAACTACTTCTTAATGATCAAAGCTATCAAACAAAAAGTAGTGAGCTTTTATTATATTATTGTACAGAGGCCAGCTTCCCCAATATCTATGTAATTTCTATTGTTAAAATTTGATTTATTTCCACAAATTAACTGCCCAATTAGAACTTACATGTACACACTACACATCAATGGATGACAAGACCGAGTAATACAATATATAATGTAGCTAATTATCAATTCAAGAAACTAGAGGATGGAGGTAGGATGGAGAAGATATATATATCATGAGCAACTGTTAAGATATAAAATAAATAATAAAATCTACTTCTTTCTATTAGCTTAAACTTTTGGCCGAATAAGTGGTGATTTCACATGGTATCGGAGTAAATGTCTTGAGTTCGAACGCTAACTTTACACTTTACTATATTTAATTAAATATTTTATTTGTTGGGCTATTCATTGAAAGAGAGTTTGACTCATATGTAAGAGAGAGTGTTAAGATATAAAATAAATAATAAAATTTATATTTTTCTATTAATTTAAGTTTTTGGGATAAGTGGGGACGAAGGATGAGCTCATTTAATTTTTAAGGACATTATCGGCAGATTTCGTTCAAAAAGATAAAGACTTTAGCCATAAAAAAGGCAATGATCATGTTGGAGTTTGTCGGCTTGCAAAGCCAAATCAGTATTGTTTAATAAGCCTTGGGATCTTTGAAAACTTCCCATGAATTTTCTCTATATATTCGTGATGGCCTCTGTTCATAGAATGACACCCCATCAATCCAGCTAGTTTAACAAAAACTTCTTCTAGCTAGCAGTTTCTACGTGTATCTGCAGAATGGCCAACTTCAACGTCTTGAAAGCTTCCATTTTGATCGTCCTTCTCATTTTATCTGCACATGTGAGGGGCTTGGACGCGCTCAATTATCAAGGGCGTAAGAACTTGCGGAAAAGAATAAATAGCGGTTCTCTTTTGCGTGAACTAGGCTTTGACCTGTCGAAGATAACTCTTAACAAAAGGAGGGCGCTGATCACCGACATCGGGACAAGCACAGATGCAGATAGGGTTACACCCGGCGGTCCAACTCATATTCATCACACTTCACCACCATCAGTATAGCCCTACCTAGATTCCTTAACAAATAAGGATGGGACTTGCATGCTTTTTTCAGTTTATATAAACTCTCCTTAACAGAGAGTCTTTTTATGTTATCATTTTATACATATATGTGTGTGTGTAATGCTGGGGATATCGAGGTTACAAGATATATATCATAAGATCAGTAGTACTCGTCGACTCGAGACTAAAAGATCACAATAAAATGCATATATATAATTGGCAAGTGTCCGTTTGCGAGCAATTTATGGATCAGAATTCGATTCTCTTGTATTGGATCATGGTCTGAGACTTTAGTATATATTAATAATGTAGCTTGATTGAAGCAACGGTAACAAGCAAATTCTCATTATTTTGTACGTGATTGCCCGATTCTGCACTCGTGGGAATTTTGTTTCCATTGCAAGGATATCTATTATTAATACAAAACAAAGAGATCAATTTTTTAAAAGTAAATTCATAAATTGACGTGGCTAGCTTGATGTTATACATTCTATAGTAAAGCTATTTTTATGGTAAAGTAGATCTAATGTGTATATATATATGATCCATATTAATTCAGAGTTTTATTTTTGTGAGATATTATTCTCTTATCAATAATATCATCCCAAGAAAACATTCAGTGGCTAGGATAGATATATAGTTCACTCTACTCTAGATACAAGGACTTCATAAATAGAAAAGTTTACGAGTTCTGTTACATACAGTCACTTTTATGTACTTTTTACATACTTCACTAATGTGATTGACCAAAGCAGTTATTTTATATTTTAATAAAAGTGATGCAGCCAATTACATTATTGGAGTGTGTAAGAAATACGTCAAAGTAATAGCATTTCTATTTGGGTTCACAAGCCGCGAGCATTAATTTCCACATATTTTGTGCACACTTTTGTGAACATTTTTTCATCTTCATTGTTAATATTTTTTATTTGAAGGCAGCACATACGTAAAAGTTAACAATTAGACGAGGGGTACAAGAAATGTGAACAAGAGTTATACGAATGGCATTATTCGAATATGCTGAAAAAGAAATTAGTACTAAGAATTAGCAGCCTAATGTATTAGCCAGTTGGATGCAAATTACTTTTGCCTGCATGCATGCATCCGGTCGGTTCTTTACAGGCGTTGTTTTCTTCCTTTGCTTCAGGGTAAAAAATGTGAGAAGAAGCAATTTCCAAGAATTCCATCCTGATTTGTATTGATGAGCAGGTATGCTTTTATACACAAATAACATAATCTTTTCTGTTATGCCACGATATCACAGGAAAATAAAAAGAGAAATATCAAAGACTATTTTATAAAATACTATTATGACCCTAGACTATTTATAACATATTTATTTAGGTTAATATGCCCCCTCAAGTCCATTGGGGTATTTACAATAGTGAGACTCGATCTAAATAAAGCAAATTTATCTAAAACCAGTGGTTTGGTGAGAGCATTAGCCACTTGATCTTTTGAACTACAAAAGGCAACTTGCAAGGTCTTGGCAGCCATCAGGTCACAAACAAAGTGATAATCGATATCCATATGTTTTGTTCTTGAATGATAAACCAGATTTGTAGAGAGGTAGGTGGCTCCTATGTTGTCACACCAGAGGATGGGTAGCTTAGACAGAAAAATTCCAAGTTCTCTTAGCATGGTTCAAAGCCAAATCAGTTCAGTAGCTGTGGAAGCAAGGGCTTTGTACTAAGCTTCAGTACTTGCGCGGGCCATCGATTTTAGCTTCTTAGAGCTCCAAGAAATCAAATGATTTCCTAAAAATACACAAAAACTACAAGTGGGCTGTTTGTCATATGGATAGCCGGCCTAGTCTGCATCTGAATAAGCTTGCAATGTAAGAGGAGAGGAGTACTTAAAAAACAAGCCATGATTTATAGTGGACTTAAGGTACTGCAAAATCCTCTTAATAGTAGACCAGTTTGGTAATTTGGGGTAATGCATAAATTGGCATACCTTATTTACTACAAATGAAATATTAGGTTTGGTAAAGGAGAGGTACTGCAACCCCCCCACTATACTTCTGAACAGTGTATTGTCATCAAAAGAAGGAGAATCATACTGAGAAAGTTTAAGAGAAGTAGCCATGGGAGATTTCACAGGCTTAGCACTCAGCATATTACTTCGAGTGAGTAACTCTTTGACATATTTTCTTTGAGATAGAAATAAACCAGATGTAGAGTAGTCAACTTCAAGACTCAAAAAGTAAGATAATTTTCCAAGATCATGGACAGGGAAGGCCAAACTAAGATCATGAATAAAAGCATCTATCATATGTGGCTTAGATGAGGTTACAATCATATCATCAACATGTATGAGGACAAACATATGAATATCACCATTGTGTAGGATAAAAAGATATGGATAAGATTTTGAAGCCATAAATCCATAAATAGTTAACCAAGAGGTTAATTGAGCAAACCAGGCTCTTAGCGCTTATTTGAGTCTATATAGGACTTTGTACAATTTGCACACATGAGTGAAAAAATTTGGATCAATAAATCCTTGAGGCTGCTAAATATAAATATTATCATGCAATTCTCCATGTAAGAAAGCGTTTTGAACATCCAATTGGTGTAGAGGCCATCCATAGGCAACAACAAGAGAAATGATTAAATGAATGGCAGATGGTTTTATAACGGGATTGAAAGTCTCATTGTAATCCAAGCCAGAGAGTTGGTGGTAACCCTTGGCCACCAATCTTGCATTTCTTTGTTCAAAGGAACCATCAAAGTGCAATTTTGTATGGTAAACCCAATGACAACCAAGTACATCAAGAGAAGGGTTAGAGGGTACTAGACTCCATCTTTTGTTTCGGATGAGGGCATTGTATTCAGCACTCATGTAGTAGTCCATTCTGGATATTTGGAAGCATCTGAAAAACTTAAAGGCTCATCTGAAACTTCATGTGTTGTGAGAAGACAATGCCATTGTGGATATGGTACAGTGTCGTCCGAAGTTACATAGAGTTGAGAATAGTTGGTAACACTGCGAGTAATGATTGGAGATTGGGGAGGATGAAGCATAGGAGCAGAAGAAAGTGGTAGAGGAAAAAGAGATGAAGGAGA
Organism: Carya cathayensis; assembly: GCA_011037825.1. Classification (NCBI taxonomy): domain Eukaryota; kingdom Viridiplantae; phylum Streptophyta; class Magnoliopsida; order Fagales; family Juglandaceae; genus Carya; species Carya cathayensis. The sequence goes on along the minus strand of QGSO01000140.1, from coordinate 1,505,505 downwards.
TGAGGAGATTGGAGAAGAAGTTGTTGTAGGATGAGTAGGAGTGGATTTCAAAGGTTCTAAAGCAGGGGAATTAGGGTTAGGGTTGAATGAGGGTGCTGAAGCAGAGGAGTTAGGGTTTATAGTCGTGAGAGAGGTAGGGTTGGAGGGTGGTGTTTGAGATGGATTTATATGTGGGTTGAATGAGGATGGACGAGGCCCGAGAATGGATTTGGTGAATAATGGGAGTTGGGCCGTGGAGGATGGAGAGACCGGTTTTAAGTAGAAAATGGAAGCGGGCCATGAGTTGGAGTAAGGAAAGGAATCTTCATTGAACAGGACATCTTGGGCAATGTATAATCTGTTGGATTGGATATCTAGGCATTTGTAGCCCTTATGAGCTGGGAATCATTCAACAAACGGTAAAAAGGTCAATAAAATAGAAATTGCATCGAACTTGAGTTTAATAGAGTAAATCCTAGAAAAACGAGTATAATGATCTATAAAAGATATATAATATTTGTGACCATTGCGGGACATTACAGGAGCTAGGCCCCAAAGGTCTGCACTAATGACTTCTAAGGGCTGAGAATACATGGCCCGACTTGAAGGAAATGGTAACTAATAGCTCTTGGCCATCGGACAGTGAAAACACATAAAAGGCTCTTTAGTGGAGAAAAACACAAACAATTGTCCTGCAGAATGCGATGAACGACGGCTTGGGCTGGGTGGCCAAGACGTTGATGCCAGTGAGGAAGAGTGATCTGATGACTGAGATGAGTGGATGATGGTGACTTGGAGGCTATGAAGGAAGGAAACATGTAAAGACCATTACGCGTTGGGCCTGTGATGAGTGTTGTCTTGGTCCGATTATCCTTCACAGAGAAATGGGTAGAGTGGAATTAAAAAAAGCAAGAATTGTCAGAACAGAATTTGAGCACAAACACGAGATTTTTGGTGATATCAGGAACATGAAGTAAATTTGTAAGCAAGAAAGAAGATGAAGATGAAGTTGATGTAAGAGCAGATCAGTTACCATGGTGTTGAATTAGAATGCACGTGCCATTACAACGCGGTTCGCTTCACTTCCACTGTAAGGTTCATATGAGAGATTCAAGTTATTCAGATCATTGGTTATATGATGGGTGGCAGCCGAGTCTGGGTACCAAGAGGAATCGGTGTAGGGGTTGTTCGAGGTATGGTTGGCAAAGAAGGGTGTAGGTGTGGTGTAGTTGGCTTGGAATGATGTAGAAGGGTCATTTTGGTAGGAATGGTTGAAACAATGTCGACATTGGATGGCTGTATGGCCAACTTTGTTACATACTTAGCAGGTTGGTCTTGGGCCAACAGGTGTTTGTTGAAATGCACCAGAGTTAGAGTTGGATCGTCATCTGTTAGAGAAATTGGATCCTCGGCCTCGCCCTTGTCTTCCACCTCGAAAGGAAGAACAACCACGCTGATTTCGTCCCCCCAAAGCAATGTAATACATAGATGGGTCTATAAGTGTTTTAGAGGAATAGTTGAGTTTGCTTTCATGGATGAGCAACATTTGATATAGCTCATGAGTAGTCACTAGGTTAGATCTATTGGTAATTGAAGTGACGAAAGACTCATGCAAAGGGCCCAAACTAGTGAGGAGGTAAGATACAATTTCTTTATGAAAGAATGGTTCCAGTGGAGGCTAAGGTATCAGCCAGTGATCTGACCTTGCCGAAGTATTCATAAATAGATTGTTCTCCTCTACTAATGTTGGTATGCTGAAACCTAATTTGAAATTCTTTAGCATGGGACTGAGAATCAAACATAGATGTAATGGATAACTAGAGATCTCGAGTAGTGGTACCAGAAAATACATGATTGAGGACCGGGATAGACAAGGGGGAGAAAAGTATACTAAACACTAATTGATCAGTACGAGACCAGTCGTGATACTTAGCGTTAGGTTTGGAGGAATTTGCAAGGGTTTTTAGTGGTGAAGGAAAGGAACCATCAACATAGCCATAGAGATCTTGTCCTCTAAGGTATGTTGAGATTTGAACCTTCCATAGAAGAAAATTATCTGTACATAATTTGGTAGTAACAACATGGGAGAAAGAAGAAATAACATAGGAGTTAGGGGGTAGAACAGAGGAAGAAGAAGAAGGGGGGGATTCTATGTTCTCAGCCATGGATCAAGGAGACTGTTAGTCGAGCAGCTCTGATACCATGTGAGAAGAAGTAATTTCCAAGAATTCCATCTTGATTTGTATTGATGAACAAGTATGCTTTTATACACAAATAATATAATCTTTTATGCCACGATATCACAGGAAAATAAAAAGGAAAATATCAAATACTATTTTAGAAAGTACTATTATGACCCTAGACTATTTATAACAGATTTATCTAGGTTAATAAAAAGAAAAACACTTTGAAGCAGCCACTATTTGGCAACAACCATTGCACGCATGACGTGTAAACTGGGTTCACTAACACACTGAATGAACCGGTTTCCTGGGCAACATTTCTCAGCCCTCAGTCATTAGCCCTCGACCTCATAGCCCTCCAGAATCTCAACCCTTCGTCTTCTTCAACCTCAGCCCTTGAAGCCAAGCACAGCGACCAACCTTTGGTTGCCGAAGTCTACCAACAGATCGCAATCACAAGGTCAAGAAAGTTTCGGTTAGAAAGAAAGAAAATACCCATTCAAGTGAATTAAGCAGAGCCATTTACACTGTTTGCTCCTCGAATACTCTATGTGAGTGTGAAATTGCCATTTGTATAATCTGCAAAGCCTCGGTGATATTTGCTTCTACAGATGAAATTTTATAATTCATAATATCGATTTTTGCTGAATTTTAGGAAGTAAAGAGGTGTTTAGGCAGATTATACTGAATTAAGATCCGTGGCTAGATATTTTCTTGAGACTTCTGAGGAGCAGCAATCTATTTTTAAAGGCTGTTGTTCTGCTGTCCCCATTAAAACCTAAGGCAAAACAGATGATATCATTTGAATGGGTGCCACTAGTCCTTCGAGTATTAGAATTTGGAGATCAGATGCAAATCCTATTTATAGTACAGTGCAGTCCTCAAGTGGCAGCAATTTACCTTTTACACGAACTCTTTACAGGTTTTGATGAGGATAAAAGCATAGCGAATGCTAAACAGGTGGTTTCTCTGGGGTGAATGAACCTGCTTTGTTCATGTTTGAGAGGCATTAGAGCCGATGGAATTTGTCAAAATTACTTGGCTGAAATTTGAACAAAGCATCTCTCATGGATCAAAATGCACGTTTTGGTTTTAATTAAAAAAAAAAAAACACCAGAAGCAGCCACTTAGTGTGTGCATTATGTACACTGCTACAGTGGCTGCTCTGAAGCAAATCTCTAATAAAAATGTAAGAGGCCTTTTTTCTAACTACTTATATGGTTGTTGTTCTAGTTTTTTAGCGGAATTGTTATATTTGTTGTTCTTAATGATACTATTACTTATACTGGTACTACTATTAATAGGTAAGATTAGCCGCACATACTTTTGAAAGGGGAGTAAATATGATATTCACATGAAAAAATTAATTTGTTAATAATAAATTTCACTTTTTTTTAAAAAGAACGCACATCGCATAGATAACATATAATTATATATAGCATTACATTATTATTATTATAATTATTAAATCTTTTACATTGGTGGTTCCGATGCAGCTTGGAACTCATGCTTTATAACATATTACACGTACATATATTATATATGTACTTTGACAACGTTGTATAAGGGATGAAGGCCTTTCGGCGGCGACAAAGCCACGAGGAGAGACTGGCCGGAGGCCATGCACGCTTTCTTCCCCAAAGGATGAATAGTCCTTAATGAATGAGAAAGATAAGAAGAAAAAGAAAAAAAGGAGTAACGTTAACAGGAAATTATACGAAGAAGAAACGTAATTTGATGGATGCTAGAGTGACGAGTACTACGAAAGGAAACCTACATGAATACGATACAGTAATTGGATGAGATTTTCTGTCTTCAGAGTTGAGAACCGTTGGTTTTCCTCAAAACTTGAAAAGGTTGTTGGTTAAATTGACCAAGAATGTATACCATCATTTTCTCCATCAATATCTATTGAGATAGTCACCGCACAAGGCAACAAGGCTGCACTAGACTCCTCACAGCCATGCACAAAGGCCTTAACAGAAAAGCAACAGCTGACAGTCCTTGCACATAGGGACAACGCTGCACCAGAAACAGAGTCACGCACCAAGGCCATAATAGAGAAGCAGCGGACAGCAGCAGAGCAACCAATAAAAGAGCTACAATTGTCCTAGCTCTAGAATATTTCATATAACAGAATGTGTAAATATGAGCCGTAGGATTAGGATGAGATCTGATTGTATTCTCTGGAAATTCCTCTATAAATATGTCATGTATAGTGAGCTTTTGATATAGAAAAAGATATAGAAAATTCTTCTTTTCTCTGAGGCATTATTACGAGCACTTACTGTGCTCTCACATTCATTCTTTATTCTGCTTTTATTATGGTATCAGAACACTTTCAGGACTAACGTCCTATGACTTATCCTCATTCTCCTCTCTCTTTTTTTTTTTTCCTTTCTTTATCTTTCTGGTTTCTTTCGTTCATCGTCTTTTCCCACACCTCCATGGCTGAACAATTTCCTCTATTACTTCCACCCCTCCCCCCCCCCCAAACCGTCTGTAAATCCCATTCTCACTAACTCTTCCTCTCACTTCATTACCATAAAACTCACTCTAGAAAATTACCTATTATGGAAGGCGCAGATCGTCCTTTACTTGACTGGTCATCGTCTCTTTGGCTATGTGGATGGTTCTATCCCTCCACCATCTTCCACCATCAACGGAGCGGTTAATCCAGCTTATACAGATTGGGTTCTGCAAGACCAACTCATTATCTCTACTCTTAATGCTTCCTTGTCCGATACTATCTTAGCCCAAGTCTTAAACTGCTCTACCTCTTCCGAGGTCTGGTCTACGCTTCAAACAATGTTTTCGGCTCAGTCTTGTGCCCACATTATGCAAACTAAATTCCAGCTTGCCACTCTAAAGAAGGGCTCTGATTCAATCCATACCTATTTTCACAAAGCTACCACTCTAGCCGCCACACTTGGAGCTGCTGGCCATCCACTCTCATCCTTTGAATTTGTCATTTATTTATTGGCTGGGCTCGGCAGTGATTATGAATCACTTGTTACATCCTTAACCACATGACCTGACCCTCTCACCACTCCTCAAGTTTTCAGCTATCTTTTGAATCATGAGTCAAGACTTGCTCATCAGACTACTTCTTTAATTTCAGGCACTTCTATTGTAGCAAACACCACGTCGAGACAATCCTTCCCCACTACTACATCAAACCAAGGTAGGGGCGACTTCTCAAGGGGACGACGTGGTCGTGGGGGTCAACGTGGCAACTTCAATCAGTCCAACTCTAATAAGAGAATCACTTGCCAGATTTGTCACAAGCAAGGTCACACGTCGGTGACCTGTTATCAGAGGCTCAATCAGACATATCAAGCCTCTGCCACTGCACCATTTACTGCTCATTTCACTTCAGTGCCATCTCAAGTTTCAAACTCCAGGGCATGGTTCCCAGATACAGCGGCCACGAACCACTTCACCAATGACTTCGCCAACTTAAATCTGGATGCTGCTTCCTATCAAGGCTCCGACCAAGTTAGCATTGGGGATGGATCAACCCTTCCCATTCAAAATATCAGTTCAGCACACTTATACTCTCCATCTGGCCATTTTTTTCTTAATCAGCTTCTTCATGTTCCAGCCATTACTCACAATTTAATTTCTGTTCGTCAGTTTTGCATTAATAATTCTGTGTATTTTGAATTTCACTCCAATTCTTTCTTTGTGAAGGATTTGCACACCCGGGCAACACTTCTTCAGGGCCACGTTAGGAACGGGTTATATGAATTACTAACTGTTGTCTCGGCGCAAGTGAACCGTTCACACCTTCTCCACAAGCAAGGATTGGTGAATGAACCTCCGCTCAAACTTGGCGCTCCCGTCTTGGACATCCCAGTCCACGAACAACTACTCTTACCATCAACAAATTTCATCTGCCCGTTTCTTCCAGCAACCGGATGTCCCCTTATTTTGCATGTCCTCAAGCAAAATCACACACACTTCCTCATCCTCTTACGACATCTCGATCCCTTAGGTCCTTTAATCTTTTGTTTTTAGATGTTTGGGGACCGGCGCCTGTGCCGTCCTCTAACGGTTGTCATTTTTATCTTTCAATAGTTGATAATTTTTCAAAATATATTTGAATTTTTCCAATTTTAGCTAAATCGGATGTTACCTATATTTTTCTAGCCTTTCACACATTTGTTCTCAATTATTTCTCATCTAAAATCATTTCCATTTAAACTGACTGGGGTGGAGAGTTTAGGCCCTTGCACAAAATTTGTCAAACTTGTGGAATTCATCATCGTGTGACGTGTCCCTATTCACATGCCCAAAATGGCATCGTTGAAAGGCGAAACCGTCACATTGTTGAAACCGGGCTTTCACTATTAGCTCATGCCTTTGTTCCTCGAAAATATTGGGCTGAAGTTTTTTCAACTGCAGTATTTCTCATTAATCGAATGCCTACCCCAACTCTTCAAAACAAATCTCCTTTTCAAATGATTTTTTGTATCAAACCTGATTACACCTTTTTATGAACTTTTGGGTGTCTTTGTTGGCCCAATCTACGGCCCTTTAATCGTCATAAATTGGATTTTCGTTCTAAACCATGTGTCTTTTTAGGTTATACTCCTGACCATAAAGGATACACCTGTCTTCACATTCCTACAAGACGAGTCTATACCTCACGTGATGTTTAGTTTCATGAAAATGTTTTTCCATTTGGTCAACAACACTTTGAATCCAATGAAAACATTTCTCCACACACGGCTACCCAACAACCCATCTCTAATGTTCATTTACCATTTCCTCTCCCTAGCCCATCTCTAATTTCCCAGCCCACTTCCGCACCTACCCTTCCCAACACAAACCCATCGAGGCATTCACCAAATAACACTTAGCCAACCCCCACTCCCTCACCAATTAACACTCAGCCCACCTCAGCAACACATCTAACCCAGCCCGATACCCTCCCTTTCTCACCTTTAGTTAGGTCATCTCCTTCCTTAAGCTTTGCGCCGCAGCCCTCTCCCACCTCCTCACCCTCTGTGCTACAGCCCCCTCCACTTGCTGCTCCCTCCATACACCCAATGCTTACCCGATCCCGCAATCACATCCACCGTCCCCTACAACGAACTAATGGTACTATCCCTTGGCCTACCAAAAACCCATCTCTGCACCTCACTACTTCTCAAACCCCCTTCGTTCCGGAAGAACCCACCTCTTTCACGGAGGCTTCCAAATATTCTGAATGGCGTGCGGCAATGTCCTCTGAGTTTGAAGCTCTCATTCTTAACCATACCTGGGACCTCATTCCATACTCAACTTGCCTCAATGTCCTTGGCTGCAAGTGGGTGCTCAAAACTAAACGACTTGCAGATGGAACCTTAGAACGACGAAAAGCTCGTCTTGTTGCTAAGGGGTTTCATTAGCAAGCCGGGGTTGATTTCACCGAAACTTACAGCCCAGTCGTTAAACCTGTGACCATCCGTGTTCTTCTATCCATTGCTGTCACCTCTTCTTGGCCCTTACACCAGTTGGACATTCAAAACGCGTTCCTACATGGTGATTTAAAGGAAGCAGTTTACATGGAACAACCGCCGGGGTTTGCAAATCTAGATCATCCCACGCACATCTGCAGGCTGCGTAAGTCTATCTACGGTCTCAAACAAGCTCCTAGAGCTTGGTTTTCGAAATTAAGCAACAAGCTCTTAAGTCTTGGTTTTCATGCATCTAAATCTGATTCTTCATTGTTTATTTTTTGCGCTGCCACTGATTCCATTTATGTTCTTATATATGTGGATGACATTATTGTCACTGGTTCTAGCAAGTCATTGATCTCTGATTTTATTTCCACTCTGTGCAATTCATTTCCAGTCAAAGACCTAGGCTGCTTGCATTATTTCCTAGGCATTGAGGCTGTTAGAAATTCTCGGGGCTTGTTTTTGTCTCAAAATAAATACACAACCGATCTCCTTAAAAAGGCCAATATGCATAACTCGAAACCGGTATCAACTCCTATGTCTACATTAGTCAAACTCACGGCCTTAGATGGATCTTCATTTGAAGATCCACAACTTTACCGTAGCATAGTAGGGAGTCTTCAATACCTCTCCTTTACACAACCTGATATTTCATTCGCGGTTAACAAAGTTTGCCAATATATGCATTGTCCTAAGATTTCCCATTGGCAAGCAGTTAAACGCATTCTCCGTTACCTACGTCACACTCCCAGTCATGGTCTGCATTTTTCTACTTCCTCTTCATTTACCTTATCTGCCTTTTTTGATGTTGACTGGGCCGGATGCCCAGATGATCGCAAATCCACCGTTGGATTCTGTGTATATTTTGGTTCACATCTTGTATCTTGGGGATCCAAGAAGCAACCTACCGTTGCTCGTTCCTCAACCGAAGCTGAATACAAGGTTGTTGCAAACACCACTTGTGAAATACTCTAGTTACAATCCTTACTTGGTGAACTTGGCATTTTTTTATCTGATTGTCCTACGTTGTGGTGTGACAATCTAGGTGCCACATACTTATCGGTCAATCTGTTTTGCACTCTCGCACCAAGTATGTGGCTTTAGATTATCACTTTGTAAGAGAACACGTGGCTGCAAAAACACTTAAGGTTTCATTTATTTCATCTAAGGATCAAATTGTCGATATATTTACTAAACCTCTCTCAACTGCTCACTTTAATCTCCTTCGATCAAGCCTCACCATCTCTATGGTGCCGCTTGATTCGCGGGGGCCTATTGAGACAGTCACCGCACAAGGCAACAAGGCTGCACTCGACTCCTCACAGCCACGCACAAAGGCCTCAACAGAAAAGCAGCGGCTGACAATCCTTGCACATAGGGACAACGCTGTACCAGAAATAGAGTCATGCACCAAGGCCATAACAGAGAAGCAGCGGAAAGCAGCAAAGCAACCAATAAAAGAGCTACAGTTGTCCTAGCTCTAGAATATTTCATATAACAGAATATGTAAATATGAGCCGTAGGATTAGGATGAGATCTGATTGTATTCTCTGGAAATTCCTCTATAAATATGTCATGTACAGTGAGCTTTTGATATAGAAAAAGTTATAGAAAATTCTTCCTTTCTCTTAGGCATTATTACGAGCACTGTGCTCTCACATTCAGTCTTTATTCCGGTTTTATTAATATCGAACGGCCGGGAGCCGAAAGGATATTTTTTCTGGGCTAAGGGTTGAAACAAGTAGATCGATCCTGGTCCCTTATAAATAGCGCCAATCTATTTTCAATTAGGCAAGAAAACTTTTTCTAGGCTAATTAATGGATACGAGTAGCTATACTTAATTTTCCAGGGATAAGAAGCAAGCTTATCCCCGCCTGACTGGCAGGCTGTCAGCTGTTGGGTCTTTCCATAGGCCGAGCTGTAGGAGGCAGAAACTCTCTAATGGACAGCGCAAAGGCCAAGCTCCAACGTCCCAGGCGAAGTAGTTATATAAAATTAAAAGTAATGTTTACCTAAATAATTCTAATTATTATATAATATATTATAATAGAATATATTAATATCTCTGTATGGTAATTAAGAACACCTCATAATTTTCATTGATTAGATGGAAAATGATCCGCGTGCTTATAACTTCTTTATAATTATTTTATAAAATAAAAAATAATTTTATAATGTTAAAATTTATTTTTAGTAGTGTTATAATTATATTGATTGATTAAAAATAACTTTATAAATTATAAAGTAGTTGTAAAGAAATTGTAATTATATCGTTACCCAAATTAGATCCATTATCACATTATGCGTACCCCCTGGATTGTAATGGGCCCCTACTTTCCACTAAGGCCCCCTCAAGAAAAGAAGAGGACTTGTGATAATTAATAATCAGAGACTTGGGTAGGCTATATATTAAGGACGTACAGCGCATCAAGATTTAAGGATGGGCAAGATGCAAGAGGTAACTAATTCAGCCCCAAAGGAGAGCCCAGTTGCTGGATTTTATTTGAAAATATGCATGATGAGGTAGAGGAAGTTCTGGCCAGAAGGGAGATGCTACCACTGTTCTCAAAGCCATATATAATACATGAGGGTGTCTCCGGCCATGCAAGCTGGAAGAATTAACAATTCTCAATACCCCAAGCAGAAAGTTGCTTACTAATTACTGCCCCAATCATCAATTGCAATGAGAACACATGAGTTGGCTTTTTAAGTTTGTCAAAGTTACCTCTAAAGCCGCGTACTTTTTAAGAGTCGTTCTACTCTATCGCCAGCAGTCACCTTTGGGCGTGTCCCACAAGCTAAATACGAATATCACTTTTTTTTTTCTTTTTTATATTTTTTGAACGTATTTAAACATTTTAAAAAAAATACATCAATACTCACTTTCTCAACTATTAAATAAAAAAATAAAATAAAATAAAATACATGAGCGGTCTAAATCAATAAACAAGAGTTGTGAAAACAGAAAATTACAGATCGATCGAACACAAATAAACTATATAATTGAGTGATGTGTATGAGAACAAAGATCCAAAACAATTAATAAACTTATGCTTAGATGGCAGCACAGCACATGCATCACAATCCAATGCTCTGCATTTATGAGATTTTAGCACAATTTTAATCTTCTGCTTCTTGAATTGGTGAGAAAGAAAGAACAAGAAAATTAGCCCTTGTAAAGCAACGAAAGGCAAGAAACTATCTGCTTTGCTGCTGCTGTGAGCCTGTGAGGTCTTTGGGCTTTCTGTTTGGGGCTGCCCTCCGTCTCTCTCTCTCTCTCTCTCTCTCTCTCTCTCTGATCTGGAATGTTTCACATGCAAAGATCCTTTGTTAAAATTACATATTAATTCATGAGATCTCATCAGATCTGATACAAAATATTTGTCGGTTGATACTCGATTCTCTTCATGGTAGAAGCTTGTTCCGTGACAGATTGATCACCTAATTCTCTGCTTAAGAAGATAGATATCAATCCCTCTTGCTGTTGTCGATGATAGAAAATTTATAATATAATAGAAATATTTCTGAAATGGAACAAAGAAGAAGAGGATGAGAGAGTGATTCTAAAATAGAAATATCTAATAGCAAATAAGCAATTTTCATGTACCATGCAGCATTTTTGTTAATACTCTTATAAATGAATTGAATACTGCAAAGCATGTTTCTATTTATATATAAAAATATCATTGTAGAAATAAGATAATATATATCTTTTATATATATATATATATATATATCTTCTATATATAAAAAGTATGTATAAAACGGAAATTGTTATTTTAAACGGAAAATCTTGTTTCTCCGTTAGTTTTGTTGTTCCCGTTAAATACCAGTTAAGCCACCGTTTATGGCATTTATGTTGTCAGTTTCAATTCCATTAATTTTCTGAATGCCATTATATAATATTTGTTGTTTCCGTTTAATAGCAATTAAGCCACTATTTGTGGCCATTTATGTCGTCATGTTTCAATTCATTATCTCTTTGAATTCCATTATATAATAACTCAAAATTCTGAAGAAAAACTGTGCCAAATTATGATGCAGGGATACCATTGTCTTTTCCTATAAATTATAATGCCAAAACAATATAATAAGTTACAATTTTGAAAAACTAGATTCCCATTTGCTTTTATTTTTCCCCTTCTGTACGTGTGGCGGCTAATGAATTTGGGAATGCTATCCATGCATTACGATAGAAGCTGCAATCAGAGAGAGAATATTAGTTAAGAATTTGTAGAGGCAGATTTTAATCACACGTAATAAAGCAGTGTAGTAGTCATATTCAAAGTTTGAATACCAAGAGACATTTAGTACGAACCCAAGAGTCATTGAAAGGGGTTTAAGAAACACCTCTATTACAGTGCAATGGTACTAATGTTTGAGAAGTGAGTGATACCTTGAGAAAGTGACTGATACCTTCTACTACTTTCAGTGCATTGGTGCTACGGTTTCCTTCGTTTGAAGGAAGATTGAAGAGTGAGTCTAATTTTATTTTGTGTGTTTATAGTACAAGTCTATACTATTTATTTATCAATTAAAAAACCTATCACAAAACTTATTCATGCTCTGTCTCTCTCAAATCAGTTGTGGTGAAGCAGTGCAGTGGTGCAAAAGTTTGAAGGTAGATTAAATAGGTCAGTTTTACTGCCTTTTCTATGTTTATATTATATATAATCTATCTATATATGCATTACATCAATTTCTAAGTTTTATGCTATTAGATTACTGGCTTTTAATAATCTCTAAGTTTTATGCTATTAGATTACTGTCTTTTATTGGAAACTGAGAAAATTTTCTGTCTAATTTATAATATTCACAAGGAAAATGCAATTAAATGTGTACTGTTATTGTCAAATGAATTGCCTTTGAATCATTTCTGTTAAATATGATATTACCTATAGAAAAAATCTGTTTAATGTGATATTGCTGAAGAGCATAGTAATCTATGTTTCTTTGATGGATATTGATGTGTAATTTCATGTATTCATAAAACTAAAGCTCAGCTATATTTACCAATATCTTAGTTATTAGAAGATCATGTATAATTTCAATTTTTTAGTTTTTCTTTTGTCAAGTAGTAACCGAATCCTAATCAGAAAACTTATCAAAAACCAAATAACACCAAAGACCTTAACGAAATGAAGTCTTATTTTCTTAGCATTCAGAATCGAGACATGAAGCAACTCATGGTTAAAGAATCTATCCTCTATAGACTAAAAAAAATAGTACTCAAATAATTTTTAGGCATCTAATAAAAGATAATAATTGTTTTAGAAACCTCAGAACAAGAACTTCATTCTATTACAATAAAACCACCCAATTACCTCACTTTGATTGGGAAATACATCCTGAATTGCCTTTTTCCAATCACCAGAAAGAACTGCAACTCCTTTTGGAACATTGATCCCATATTTGCTCATCAATTCAGCCCCCTACAACTCCAGAAAAATTAGTTAGTTGCCATATCCAATCAACATTTTAAAAAAATTAATAACTCAATGAAATTTACATGGCTGAACCAGCACAAAGTTCCACATATTTCTCATCAAAATTAATCTATCAAGAAAAATTAGTTAGTTGCCATATCCAATCAACTTGTCATACCAGATATAAAAAAAAATAAGCTTAATCAGATTCCGTTTGGTCTATGCAGGAATCAGTTCTGTCCTTTGGACTGATTCCCACATAAATTTGTAGGGAGAATCTTCAAATGCAAATTAAAATGTACTTCACAATTTATATTGCTCCAATCATGAACTAAAAAACCAGTAATATATGTAAATATGGATAACATACTTCAAGTACACAAAATAAAATAAAATCATTTAAAAGGCAGCAAAATCTCTAAAACAAATAAAACCTAATCCCTATAATCAAGCAATAATAACAAGATATTTATATTTATACAAGAAACTCATCAACAGATCTGAAACAAAATAAATAAAATAGAGTCTCACACTTACAAAAGACACCCCCTTATATCTTGTCAACTTTCTATAAATTTTTCTTTTCCGTCTTTTGGACAGGTGCATGAAACAGAAACTCATAATCTATAGTCAAGCTTTATTAATTAAACGTGGAAACTAAACTCCAATAGGGAAAAATCATTTATATTTAGCTTACTCAATAACACAAACAACAACAATGATGAATCACTACAATCTTAACATTTGCCATTTTTACTTAAATTTTCAACATTTTTACTTTGTATCCTTCTCCTACTCTTTCTCGGAAGCAACTGAGCCCCCATGGGCATCCCCAACTTCTATAAACAAACCACAGAAAAGTCACCCCGGAACTCAGTCTAAACACTTAAGAGAAGAAAAATAAAGTTTCAAGATTGAAAGCGAGAAAGAGACTCAAAATAGAAGCACCAAATCTGGACGAGAAAATTTAGCATACCTTCTTGGGTTTGAGGACTAAAACCAGTTGAAGAGAGCCTCATTTTTGCAGATGTTCCAGAAGTACTTTAAACGTCAAACTTAAGCTCACGACTACTTATCCAAACCCACTCTCTTAACAAAAAACCACTAAGCACCAAATTATCCCCAGAAAAAACCCCGAAAGCGCTGAATAATCCCTTCACCCGTTTCCCCTTTACTGCATAAGACCTTATATTTACCTTTCCCTACCCTTTTAACAACCAAAACCCATTAAAGAAGACAAAGTTAATTACAGAGTCTGAGCCTTCATGCAAAGAAACGGAAGCCAAACCCAGACTACACCTACTCCTGGATCTTCAACCGAAACCGGTTCCACTACAAAGCACAATCGACTTGAGCCTCATCCGTTCCTCACAGTCCAGACCCAGAACCCCAAAGATTCCAACTTCTAATCCACAACTTCACGCAACAATCTTCAGCTAATGAACCTCANTATATATATATCTTCTTATATGTAAAAGAGCCAATCTTTAGATGAATAGTGTGGCGCCCCCAAAATCCCCACGTACGGATACGGGGAATTCGAGGCGCCCGGATGGTGACATCACGGGTCACCATCCTAACGACGAGTGCCAAGTGTGTGCAAGCGACAAATGTGCACAAGAAGATACGCAGCGGATAGCAAAGTCAAATACTAAGTACCAGAATTTTTCTTAAATAAAATACAAACGGTTCAAAGGTACAGAATAAAATATTACATGATATAAATATTGTTTTAAAACTAAGTACAAAGCATAACTTCAAATCAGAACTCCGGCGGAGCCGCATCCTCGGGCTCAGCCTCCTCCTCCTCCTCGAACACTGCATCAAAATCTACGGTACCAAAAATGGTGCCGCAGGTAAGTAAAATCCAAACACCACTAGATAAAAGCATATTAAACTCAAACAATATGCATGAATGAATGTCAATGCTCCAAAACTCATAAATCATATTTTCCACGCACGCCAAAAACCCATTTGGCTTAAAAACATAACCTTAAAAACCAAGCCTCGCCATTATCCCAGATAATGGCCCAAACCACCATTTTCCCGAAAATGGATCACAAGACCATCGCCATTTTCCCAGAAAATGGCCCATATCCGAAAACCATGAAAACCAACCAATTATGCATGCACCATGATCTCCCCTAGGGATCATCCGCACACTCTGGCTCTGTGCCACACCGCAGGTAACGTCTACGCGTGTGACACCTACACGAGCGATGCCCAGACTCGCGCCTCCAACTCGCGCGTACCTGGCAGGCCATCCTCTAGTCCCCGCCACTAAAAGGACCACGGAGTCGACACGACAGCGTTACCGTATCGTGCGATCCGGTCGTCGCCCGGCGACAACCCAGGGGATGTCACTCAGTATTATCCACTCCCGAGTGACCAGAGGAGCTCCACCGAGATAATAACCCATCCCGGCTTGGGCTCGTGATACGCACACTCCCAAAAATCATTTACGCCAATAAAACATGATTTTTCCAATAAAATAAAATACAAGTGCATGCATCATGTAAATGCCAATTTCAATGCTCGACAAATAAATTCAACCATAGCACAACAAAACAAGCAACTCCGTCCTCCATCCATCCGACCCCCGAACTCCTCGGACTCAGTCCGGAATCAGCAAACCAACCAGATAATTTATTGTATGAGCAAAATATATTTAAATCTAAAAGTAGAGTTTGGAAAATACTTACAGCGCTATATAGGATTTTTAGAAGCTTCGGCGCGAAGCGAACGGCGATGCGAAAGCAACGTAACAGTGCAAATGCACTGTTCCCGTGGGTCGCAAAATACCCACTTTTGACCGGGGACAAACCAAGACACCAAATTGATAGGGAATGGTCTAGAGATGTTTATGAAGCTAGTGGAAGTGAGTTTTGGCCGTGGGTGGCGGCGAAAACGCCGGTAGGGGCGGAAAAAGGGCAAATCGGAGTTGAGCTCGTGGGAGCCGCTCCGGTGACCGTTTGAGGCCGGGGATGGGTGGGTTAGGTCGGTAAGGAGTAGGGGAAGAAGTGGTGAAGAGGTGGTGGCCGGAGGTGGAGCGACGGCGGCGGATCGGGCTTAAAGCCGTGCGGCTTGTTGGGCGTTTTCCGGCCAAACGGCCGGCCGGTTGGGGCTGGGAGTTGGAGGGGATGATCACCGGCCGGAGGGGAGTCGACCGGTGGGTGTGGCGTCAGGCACGACGCCGGCGAACGGCGGGGCTGGGCTGGAGGCCGGCGGACGCGTGGGTGAGGAGAGAGAGAGAAAGAGAGGGACGCGGGGAGAGAGAGAGAGCCGAACGGGAGAGGGAAAAAAAGGAAAAAGAAAAAAGAAAAAAAAGAGAAAAAAGAAAAAGAAGAGGAAAAGAAAAGAAAAAAGAAAAAGATGAAGGAAATTAATGAGGTCCAGTCCTCACGTCGGAAGTCCAAAGACTGATCAGCCGAAAACGGTAAAAACATAAAACGATTAAAATAAATTAACACTACATCAAATAAATAAATAAACACCAATAAAATATTTTAAACACATCAATAAGCTAAAATAAAATAAATAACTAGTAAAAACCAATTATTTAAATTTTTAAAACCAAAAACAAGCCAAAATAAATTAAATCACAATTTAAATTCAACAGCCAATAAAATCTATTTAAAACTCGATAATTTAAAATAAAAGCACTATAAAATATTTAATTAAATTAAAATATTCTTTCAGTGAAAATACACATAAAAGCAGGTCATCACAAATAGTGAGCACAACATTTCTTTCAATTTTATCCTTCATTTTCACAGTAATATCCAATTTTATCCTGAATTGAACAGTAATGCACAGTAATATAATAATTCGATTGCTACACAGTAATATACAGTAAATATGCACAGTAATATAATATTAAAAAATTCAAAATGCACAGTAAATCCAATAAAAAATTAAAAATACACCGTAAAGATTATCCTAATCACCTCCCTCGTCACTTCCCTCAAATATCTTCCCCTTAATGCTTATCACTTAGTGTCTATAGTGAAGTTGTGTTAGTGATATTTTTTCAGAAGAATTTTAGACCACAAAAATTCTCTGCTTCGGATTCCTCCCGAGTTCTCTCTCTCAACTCAGACCCATTCTCTATTCCATATCTCTACCTTGCAACCCTCAAACCAAACCAAAGGCCAAGGAAGAGAAGAAGCCTCAGGAGAAAGAGCCTTCCAAGCCTGAAGAGAATAAAGAAGAGGTATTTTCTTTTATTTTTTCTGACCAAGGAAGAGAAGAAGCCTCACGAGAAAGAGCCTTCCAAGCCTGAAGAGAATAAAGAAGAGGTATTTTCTTTTATTTTTTCTAAGGAAACAAAATTTTCTGTAGATTTTCAAAATTTTCATCTTTTTTCTTATTTACTGATTCATGGGTGCGGTCTCTTGGCCCGCTTTATTGGAGTCCACTCGGGTTTCGGCGAAACCGTCTTCCGAACCATCGAAAGGCTTGTTCGATATCGGATCACCTGTCGCCGTATTACAGGTTTGGTTCCTTGAATTTGTTAGCAGTTCTGGCTCTCTTTTATTCTTGGCTAGCTGACAATTCCTGATTATTTGATTTCTTAATTTTGAAGCTTCAACCAGCCTTGTCGAAACGAACTTGGTTTGAGAGTTCAGATTATCATCTTTTGCCAAACATAAACGATTTTGAAGATTGTAGGAAATAGAGAAGACTGAGAGATAGAGAAACAAATGAAGTAACCGAAGTTTTGAATATCAGTGATTCTGGATTGCTCACACATATGGCTTATATATTTTCAGTTTGCTTAATCATTGTGATCATAATAATTATGTGCTACCTACTTGGGCATAAATTTTTGTAAAATCTGGAAACTAGAAGAAGAAAAATGTTAAAACTGAATCTATTTTTTATTAGTGTCATCCCATTTTAAGCAACTGAATTGAGAGTGAATTTGCTGCAGTTGTAATCCTCAAGTATCTCTTGTTTATGGGTTAATGAGTTTTTTCCTAGCTGTAGGCGTACATTTAGATTTTACTTTTGCGTTTACTGCAGCAGCTAGCACCACCAGGTGCAGTGGTTGAAATGGGTCCAAATAACCCTTCGTCTAAGGATCACACACAAAGAAGTGGGTTTGCATCACAATCCCATGGTGATAATGATCATCCATCGCATCGCAACTCATTTAGGAACCGCAATGGTGGCTCACATCCACGTGGAGATGGTTCTCACCATCACAGTTATGGAGGCAGCCGTGGAAATCAAGATTGGAATACTCATAGGAACTTTTCTGGTAGGGACAACCACATGCAACCACAGAACAAGAAATCAAAGCTCTTTAAATTTTATTCACTTTTATCTCCATTGATGATCTATCGTTATCTCTTGAGTGAAATTAGCTTCGGGCCTTGCACATACATATATATATATATATATTAATCTTGGTTATAGTTTTATGTACTTCGAAATTGTCTTTTTTCTTCTTTTTTTTCAGTAGTAATTCGTTTCTGATTGGTATACGAGGTTCTTTTAAATTCGGATTCAGAGTTGATTTTGTGATTCTTATTTTGAACACGCAGGTCCGTGCTGGATTCAGATTAAAGATGTGGGTGTGATCTTATTCCATTGATCTTGCAGTTTGAATTCGACGTATGGATGACTAAATTTCTCGGTTTGGTTGATAAGGAAACTGAGAAAAAAAAGTAAAGAACTGAGATTTGTATTTATTCTAGGTGAAGTGAGGACCAAGCATATGCTATATTTTTCTTTTTTAAAGATAGTCTATGCTTTCAGACAATTATTCAATATAGTAGTACATGGTTTACTACTACTACAAAACTCCTAATCATCCCCCATCACTATAATATTGACCGACAGTGGCTATATTGTTAACATCAATCACAAAAATTATTTGGCTAATAATTAAAGATAAATTTAAACAACTTGCTGAACTTTACAATGAACTAAATGTAATGAAACCAAGTATTAAAGATCGATAATATATATATATATATTTATATATATATATATATATTTATATATGAATACCGAATATATTAGTTACACCTGCCACCACCTAATTATTATTATATATATAGATAGGGACCACATCTTGGACTAAATGCGGCTTGATTAATGGCTTTTTGCAAGAGATTTTTTTTATAAAAGTAAAATAATGCATCAATTATGAAACACATGTCTCATGTGATTAAGACCCAAAATCTTAAGATTAATCAAATACAATAATTTATAAAAGCCATGATCATTACACACATCAACTCAAGTCATAATCCAAGTTGTTCATCAACAACTACTTAATTTATTCGTAGGCCTAATGAAGTTAAGACCACAAATCCTTTTAAAGAAAAAAAAATTAAAATGTAAAAGATGCAAATGGAAGGAAAACAGTGTAGATGCAAATAAAAAACACAAGAGAAAGGAAAGAAGAAAAGTTAGAAATAGAGAAAGGTAGATAGAGTGAGATAGAAATGGAGAGTGAGAGTTAATAAATAAATATTGCGGTGAGATTGTCGTGTGAGCGTAACTACGAGTTTTGAATGATATCATATGGTAGTAACAAGAGTGAGTGGTTGATACTTAATAAATAAATAAATAAAGATTGAGCGATTGATATTCTTTTGACTTTTGGGTTGAAGTATCAAGGCCTCGGGTGTTTGTCTTCCTAACAATATGCTTGGAAAATATACATGAGATGGCAAAGTCTTATTCAATTAATTTTACATCTACCAACTTTGATTATGAAATGCTCTGAGGATAGTTAAGGTAATTTGATTATGAAATCCTATCAAGGTGACATGCCGAAAACAATTAATTATTTAAAAATAAAAAACTTGGGGTTTGGCATTTTTCTAATACGAGTCCCAACAATATCATAGCCACTTAAATTATAAAACTAAATAGATATAGTATCATGCCTACCTATCAAGGTGACATGCCAGAAACAATTAATTATTTAAAAATAAAAAACGTGTTCCACTCTGGTCTGTCCATGGTGGGATCGATGCGGCCAGCATCACTATCATTTTCAATATTACCTATATACGTTTATAATCATAGGATTGAATTAGCAGTAACTATATTCAAGATGGGGAAAAAAACCTACGTTTATGATATTACCTATGATATTACCTATGTATATATTATTCTGGCCATATTAAAGACAGCTATAGAGCATTCTCTCTCCCTCTCTCTCTTCTCCAGCTGGTGATGAACAAATCGATTGGTCCACTGTATTTTTAAGCTGCTTTTTACAATCCGACATGGGTAAAGTGGAGCAGATCGATAAAAGTTATATCATAAAGCTATATATATATATTTAATATTATATGGCAAAGTAATCACGTAGTTAATTCATTCTTGATAAACAGCTAATTATTTAATTAATTAATATCAACATGCTTGCTTTTTGAATTTTCAGTAGACAACAGCATATAATTATTATCTGATTAGGTCTAACATTATTGTATGCATGCTGACAATTTCGTCTTCTCAAGTTGTAGTTTCTTAAATATATATATACTAGTAGGATATATAATGTGCGATGCACATATTTTTGATTTAATGTGATTAATTTGTATTATTTATTGTGTTTCTTAATCTGGTTGGGAGGAAATTAAAACATATATATATAATATATTAACAAAATATTACAGGAACTCTTCAATATATACATATGTAACTTAGCTTGTTGTTTTGGTTACTGGATGCATAGATATGACATTAAAATTCTTGTGTCGTTGCTTTTTTAATTCATCTATATTTGCAGCAACGTGTATGGCCCATTCTTTTTCTGACACATTTGTTGTAATATTTTGTACAAATGGTAAATGTTCCTGCATAAAATAAATTTAAAAATTTAGAAGATATTGATAACAATAATATTATATGTAATATTTTTGTGCATTGTACTATAAATATTGTATGATAAAATATTGTATTAAATAATTTCATTACCTCGCCAGTGTGGTTCATGAAATCAATTGCTGTACAACCCATTGCCTCTTCTGCAATTGCTCCAAATAAGACAGCTGCCAATCGTCCCGTATTATCATCTATCTCAACATAGGCTCGACAACTGGAACAAATAAAAGTAGACTTGTCAATTTTAATGATCTATTCATATGAGGAAATTGTTATATCAGAAGTTACAAAATTAAAATATGAAGGAAACATATATACCGTGGTTGTGCGATGCTCATATGTTTGCATTGATAACATAA
This sequence comes from Carya cathayensis, assembly GCA_011037825.1. Lineage (NCBI taxonomy): Eukaryota > Viridiplantae > Streptophyta > Magnoliopsida > Fagales > Juglandaceae > Carya > Carya cathayensis. The sequence goes on along the minus strand of QGSO01000140.1, from coordinate 1,484,259 downwards.
GAATTTATCATTATAGGCATATCCCGTTCCTTTGTTGCATCCAATACAGGACATGTAGAAAAATATCTGATGGAGATCAACTACAAATATTTGTCCACGAATCCAGAAATTTGGTTTCTATATGAAAAATGAAAACATACATGTGTATAAAGTGGATAGTGTATCATATTTATATACATAAAATATAATAATAAAATTGTAAAAGTAGAACGTTACTGTCATAGGTTGTAAAGCCTTCAGGAAAGCAGCAACATCATCAATCTTTATTATGGATCGAATACTAACACTTGAGGCTGATGCTGATGAATCAGGTACTCTTTTTTCAACAATTTCTTCAAGTAGTGATTCATTAAGTGTTGCCCTTAAAATTTATATATAAATTGATAAGAATAGAAGAAACAAAATAAAACATAACATGAATATATATTTTTATATATGTTAATAGAAATATATTACCATTGTCGCAACGATGTTGTAATAGGAATAAAAGGTTCAATAGTAAAAACACTTTTCGGTCTTGACGAAAGAGATAGTCCTGCATCGTGATGATATATTAGCAATGTCAAAAATATAAAATATATAAGAAATAAAGTGAATGTTATTTAATAAAAATACCATTATAAGAGCCAACTTTTAAACGTGTGGCAAGAATCACTGGTTTAGCTCCAATAAGATTTGAAATTGTTTGACATTCATCGCGTACAAATTGATCCCACATTGTAAGACGAACAGGTATAAGGCTGTAAAATTAAGGAAATAATATGTAAGAATATAATATTGAGATGTAATACATGAAATATATTAAAATAAAGTGTTAAAAATAATCTATAATAGTTTTACCTTTGATCGATTATATATATTTCTTGAATCAATGTAGGCTTATGTGCTATAGTTATATATATATATAGATATAAAAAAGTAGAGAATTTTGAATGGCACCAAGCATTTGGTCGGCGGATACGCGGATCTTCATGGACGGTAGAGATTGAATGAATGAGGGGACATGTCGCATAATTATTTGTTTTGTTTTAATCCTCTAATTTAGATGATAAATCACTGAGATTACGGAGAGATTTTTGTGTTTATATATAACGCGAAGTGGCATGAGATAGACATATGTTACGTACGTACATAACTATGACACTTGGATTCATATAGTGTTGTCCTCAACTAAAGTTTGTCATTTAATTAATATACAGATAACTACATAAAAAATAATAATAATGAGCTGATCATATGGGTGCCCAATCCCATCTACTACAGCCTTCCAAATAAAATACTTTAAAATGCTCTCAAATCTTTTACAAAATGTGATTAATCAGCACTAAATAAATGAATCTTTCTTTTCTCTTCTAATGTTTATCCCATAGATATTTAAATTAAAAAAATATTATAAAAAAATCTTGCATTACATAGCATATAATAATAATTCGATATATATGTATAGTGTGTGTGTGGCACATAAAGTTAAGGATATGTTTGCCGAGTCTAAAGATAAGATAAGCCCAATGACTCATCAAATAATTACAACTCCATACGTCTCCACAAGGCTGTACGTATTAATAATAATAATGGATGATCAGGTAGCCCAATTTGTAGACTTTGTTCCACGCTTTCCTTCTTCTTCCTTGTGATTTGACATCACAATTAACCCGAATTGAAGTGTGCGTCAAGTCCGCTTTCGTACTCTTAAAACCAGCCGTCCGGATCTCTCCGATTGGTGGACGCCAGCACCTTCTTCCAATCCAGTTTATTCAACCACGCGCACGAGCATGCTTTCACCGGATCGTCCGGTCACCTTACTCCTCACTTTTTTGATTTTTCAATGGAGTAGGCCATGCCTGACTAGGGCTGCTGCAACGTCGTCCGCATAACTTATCCCTAAAAATTATGCATTTTCATCTCTCATTGATGGAACCTTACTCTCTATCCAGGCGTTATAGGACAAACGAAGTTGGGTTCATCTCTCTCCTTCTCACTCTACTGTCTCCCTCTCGCTCATCTCTCTCTCCATCTTCCTAGATATGCCCCTGCTAGCAACTCACCGTGACTGGTGGTCCGTAGAGTTGTGTGTGCGGCTGGCGTGGCAACGGTGCTCGGTTGAGAAACAAGTCTGAACACATCTACAAAGATATGAAGAAATTTGTTTTTGGTTGATTTTCTTGCGTTTATTTCAGATCTGTTTGTAAAAAATTTATTCAAGTTTTTTTTTCTTTCGTTTGATTTCGTTTGATTTCTATTTTTCAGATCCACAAAACAATTTTTTCTTCTATCTGTGTTCAATTGTTTTTTTTCAGACTTTCATCTTCATTTTCTCTTTCCTCTTCTCTCCGAAAGTAAACTTTTTCTCTCTCTTCTTTTCTTTTGTTCANNTCTCTTTAGGTGGGTCAATGTGTACAGCAACAGCCAAGAGATCTAAAAACAAAAACAGAAGAAATGTGTTAGTTATAAATGAAAAAAATTATGAAAGAAAATGACATGATGAAGTAGAAATGACCTATTTCATTATCTCTCTTCTTTTATTTTGTTCATGTTGAGGATCGAGAACAAGATTAACATGCAGGTGACCTTTGCTAAGCAGAGGAAAGTTGTATGAGTTTTGCTGCAATTCAAGGTATTCACCAGAACAACAAAACCACTTTTGCACCCTTTAAACCACAAAAGGTAAAGCAAAACCATCAAAACTGCTTCCTTCTATTTTTATTTCTCTATTTTCTAGGTCATCTTTATTTTATTTTCATCTCCGAGTTGATTTTTTGAAAGAGAAAAAAAGTGATTTTTTTGAGTGTTGAACATGTATTTTTGTTGTGTATTGACATATCTATATCTATTCCTTTAGATCTATTAATTTTCACTTTAAACGCAGAAATTAATGCAACCCTCATCTGCTACCAAAAATAAAATGGAGCACAGAAATTACAGAAATATTATTTTATTATTTTGAAGAAAAAAATTACAGAAATTTGAGGCTCTTCGCCTCAGTCTTCAAACGATCTTGCTCCTCTAAAATATGCGTAGCATCTCTGTCTAAAGGAGTAGGCAATCTAAAAGAAGACTTAAGCAGAGATTTTAATTTTCTATTCTCTTGCTTTATTGCTTCTATCTTCATGTTAGACTCGTGAAGAAGGCGCTGAAGGATAGAAATTTTCTCATTGAGTTTGTCCAAATCATAAGGTTTGGATTGTAGTCGCTGAGAAAATGCATAAATAGCTGATGAGTAATGGATACCTAGATTTACAAGCTCGTAGATAGCTTCAACATCTGACTTATTAGCCAGATCATTATTGTATTGCACTATAGCACCAATAGCGGAAGCAGAAACAGCTGATGAAGAGGGTGTTGAATACCTCATGTATTGGTTGCGAGAAGATTGTTGAGCCATTGCAGAGTCAGAATGCAAAAAGAAATTACAGAGTAAGAATGCAGACTAATTACAGAAAAGTAAAGAAGATGGGATGCGAGTGAAGATGAGCTGAATATCTCTTTTATAGAGAAAATTATGAAAAGAAGGACGAAGCACTTCGCTTCACGGCGTCCATCGTGAAGCGTCTCTCTACAAGAGACAAAAGATGTAGTAGACTAGCCTTGCGGCGCCTGACAATTCCAGAAGATCTATAAAAATAATGTGGTGCTTGTCCGGTCTAAAAAGCTGGCCACCGTTTTTGTCTCTCTGGATATGTGTTTTTCAAGCTCAGCTAAGTCTCTCCGTCTGTCTTTTTTTTCCATCTGTTTAATTTCTGGCACTTTTTTTCCTCCTTGTTGTGCGATTGATGTATATTAAGTTTCTATTTCTCATATCCACATAACAATTTTTTTTTCTATCTATGTTCATATGTTTTTTTTTCTTTTTGATCCAAGTTTTTATTTAATTTTTTTATTATACTTTTGCTGTTAAAGAATAAGTTATGAGTAAGCACCTCTTAGTTTTGCAAGATCATGAAAAACTCATTCTTTCAGCGATTAATCAATCATGTACTCTTTCCAAAATTAATTAGTAATTTTTAGCGATAAGATCAACGCATGACTACGCGTTGATGAAATCTAATTGATGATATTCGTGGGGTCTACAAAAAAGATATGCACGCGTAAGAAGACAGAAGATTTTCCCACGTTAGGTCCCACCTTCCTCAATCAAATTTGGATTCTTGCAATTATAATAACGTCCAAAAGATAAGGTAGCAAAAGTTTGAATTATATGGGTCCACCACACAGAATTATTGTTCTGAATATTGCTTTACGACAAAATATGTGCCTTGCACATAAAATCCCTTACTAGTATATATATAAAGAGTCTATCGAATGAAATTTTCTTGTTTTAATGGAAAATCTTGTTTTACCGTTAGTTTTACTGTTTCCGTTAAGTATCAGTTATGCCACCGTTTGTGGCCATTTGTGTTGTGTACTGTGAATGTAACAAATCGACCATCATATTTGAATTAAACTTCATTAAATACTGCATTTATTAATCATTTCCTTCTCTGTCTCTTCGTCTTCTCTCTTATTTAAGTACGACGACGAGAACGCTTCGATTTTCACAGTCAGGAACGCTCCCATTTCGGAAACCACGAAAGCTGAGAACGATCAGCCGGTAAAAACTGAAACAGAGGAATCATATATCGGATTCGAAGGCTTTGACCGAGGAATCGGAGGAGATCGGAGGAGAAGGCCGTGGGAGTGAGTAAAGTGGAGCCTCCTCGATCTCCCAAGAAGGAATTGTCTATGCTCAGATTGGATGATAATTATGACGATGCGAAAGCGAAAAAAGCGTGAGCATTTTAGATTTTTATTTTTGAATTCTTTTGTCAAGAGCTTGTAAAGCTGTGAACTGATATCTGATTTTTTTTGTTTTTTTGGGTGGGTGGGGATGTTATGCAGGAATTCAACGATCTTTGTGGCTAAGAAAGAAGAAAAGTACCAGATAGATATGATGGTGATGAGCTTATAAAGACCCCTTTCTTCTCCGAAATCTTCATCTGAAATTTAACGTTTTTTCTTTGGTTTGGTTTTGCAGACTCCTCCTGCGTTAAGATCATACCCAGAAAGAGATGTTGAGATTGAATATGTGACAATAGATGCTAAATCTATAGCCGTAGATGTAGATTCGGTGAGTGGGCTAATCTCTGTTGCTTTTTTAATTTTCCTTTCTGGTATGTAATGGGTTCGGGGTTCACGTGTTATTCATCTGGTGCTTCTACAACTCGTCCGTATAGAGCTATACTAATCAAACTTGATGCATTTTATGTGGTTTATTAATGGCTTGATGTTTTCTATTATAAAATGAGGAGAATGTCGCATAGGAAGTTTGAGCACCCTAGGCATCGGTCCTTTGGGTTTCTTCCTAGGAAGCGAGCTGCTAGTCACAGGGGAAAGGGTATGTGATTAGTTTTTTCATTATCTGATATGCAGTGTAATCTTGCTTGAATTTTCATAGAAAGAAAGGTGTTTCATCCTGAAATTAATGTTGTTTTTTTTCATCTAATGATTATTGGTGGCTTTGACCCGTGCAGTGAAGGCTTTTCCTAAGGATGACCCAATCAAGCCCTTGTTTTTTTCATCTTTTCTCTGTTTATGGTTTCTTGCGGTCCTTAAGCGTCTCCTTGTTTTTTAGCCCATTTTCTTTGGATGATTTTGTGGGGTTGCTTAATTGTTGTGTTCCAAACACATTGTTGGATGCTGTTCATGTTGCTTGATGCCTGCATTGAATGGCTTGGAGGTTGCCTCAAAATCCTTGAGGTACTTATTATTTTTTCATGAGCAAAATGCTTGATGTACTTGTTTTCATCTCTTTATGTCTTTGGCTGAGAAAACTAGTTTCTTGAATTACTATTTAGATTCTAATGAAGTTGTGTTAGCATTCTTGTGCAAAGGACGTTTTGGTAGAGTTGACTTTGCACACTGTTATTCCTCTCCTTAAGGGATCTTGGAAGTAATTTTTTCAAGCTGTTACAGTTGGTTGTAAGGTAGGTGCAATAGGTTGGTTTTTCTACATCTGGTTCTATACAATACTAGATTCAAATTGTGCCAGATGCATTTAGTCCATTCAATCAAGCTGTGTAGTAATGCACAATTATGTTTCCTTCCTGTTGGCAAGCAATTGAACAGAGAGGTTTTAGTGGTCTGCCCATTGGAATTGATGTTGGGATGAGGATTTTGGCTTGTATATCTTAAGTGATTGTGTGAGATTTCCATTTTTGTGCACACCCTTCCATCTTATTATATAATATAAGCATGACTTTTTTGACATCATCATGTTCATCTGTATTTTAATATTAAAACTACACGTGAAATGTGCTTCCATTGCTAATTTCCATTCTTAAAAATTCAATTTTTGCCTCCCCTTTTATCTTTCAGGTGCATTGATTGGAGCTTGCTTGATACATTAACTTGGCCTGTTTACTTGGTCCATTATTTAACAGTTATGGGACACTCAAAGGGACCTAAGTGGAGAGGATTTTATGATGAGGTTTTGGTTAAGGAGTATTATTGCCTACCTATGGGTAGGAAGTTAATGGTTTTACAAATACTGTGTGATGATGTCTTGGAGTCAACTGAGATAGGAGTTGAGATTGACATGCATAAATAATCAGAAGTCAGATTAGATTATGACATAGAAGCAACCAATCCTCATGAAAATGGGCCTAGAAGGGTCCACCCCAGATATTCCAAAACTTTTTCTTGCAAGGGCAGAGAAGCTATGGAGATTATTGTACAAACTCACAACACAAAGTCATTGGGTAACTTAAATTATTTAGGTTTCAAAGGTACTAAACAATACCTTTTGTCATAGCCTTGGAGCCCTAATAGTCTTCCAAGTTTCCAAGGAACCTGTTAAAACAATACCTTGGGGACTAATTTTGTCAAAACCACCTGTTGGTTGTGTCATGTGGACTTGTCCATTGGCGGATGATGTGTATCTTTTGATATTGTACAAGTCATGTGCACTGGTATTGTTGTGAATGTTGTAAGAAAAGCTGGGCTAGAGTTGCATAAATGAAAACCTTTTTAACTTGAAGTATTGCTTCTATCATTTAAAGGTCATTCCCGAATTGGGTAAGATATAGTGAAGATGCTTACATGAGACTTCTTTACTACATCATTGATAGCCTTAATCTTGCCTTTTATTTATACACTTGTAAAACCAAGCTTGTTTGTTAGGAACTGTGATAGTGTTCAGCTTCACCAACTTGAATGATTGGATCTATGGGCCACTGCTTACTATTTATTTTTTGTAGTAAGTTGTTAAGACCTAGAACAACAGATAGTATTCAAATTCTACAAAATTGAATAATCTTGTGTGTATCTTGATGTGCTCTCAAGACATATTATATTTGATTACCTTATCATTATCTAAAAATATTTCCTAAAATTTACTTCTTTTTTTATGCATTAATTTTTTTTGTGTAAAAAATCATATATATTTTTTTTATTAAAAATCTTGTCTCACCCAACTAGGCAAACATGCTTTGCACATTACTCCGACTTAGTATATATCACTACAAGAGAAATAATTTTTTGAGACAAAAAATTTTGTCTCAACAAATGGGAATTTCGTCCCTAAAAGTTTTGGGAGATGAAAAATTTCATCTCTATTTTGTCTCAAAAAGACCGTCTCAGAAAGCTTTCGGAGATGAAAATTGATTTTCGTCTCCAAAAAGTATTTTTAGGGACGAAATTGGGCGGAACTAGTCAAAACCGTTCAAACGGAAAAATTTTTCTGAGACAAAAAAATGTCGTCTTAGAATCAAGTTCGATTGAAAAAATTTTTGTTCGAACAACATGAAATGTTAATTCGAACCAATAACCATATCTGACCAAGTCCGTTTGAACAAACAATTTATTTACGGAAATCTTCTGTTTGAACAGAGTTTTAAAAATAAATTTATTCAAATGTGTATTTAATTGTTCGAACGAACGCATGGATTGTATTTCCTGGTAAGTTCGAATGGGTATTTTTTTGTTCGAATGGATATGTTTTTGTTCGAATGTATGCATAAATGGTAATTTACCATTCGAACGGCATTGATCAAACAAAATGAAATTGATACTAATACAAATTGTAATCAATATACATCAATTGTTCAAATGTTTACAAACATCATAAATATTAAAGGCAATTAAAAAAACCAAATTAATTATGATTGTGGTGGTAGTGGTGGTATAGGGTTTTGGGACATCATTGATTGAAATTGTTTAAACATTTTTTGATTATTTAATTGTAGCCTCTCTTCTAATCTTGCTTCTAAATCTGATGCTTGATCTAATCGGGTCAGCAACTCTTTTTCCTTCGATCTCAATCGTTCTATCTCAAGTGCAGCTTCCTCTAATTTTTTAGTCTTGTCGTCATTTGATCTGACTTTAGAAGAGGATGAAGATGTTGAGGATGGCTTCATGCAACGTCCTAAGCCCCTCAAATATCCAGAACGTGATCCAAGAACTTGATAAAAGATTTGAGCATCGTTGACAGATGATTCATCAGATGGATCCGCAACAGTGTCTTTAAGAGATATCATCTTGTCCTGGAAAAAGAAAAATATTAAATTTAGTATATGTAACAAAAATATATTTAGACAATGAAATTAAATAAACTTAAACTTACATAATTTGCCTCTGTCTCAGGATTGTTCCAAACACCATCACAATTTTTATGTGCTTTAACATACAATTGGGTCAGATCATAATCAGTAGGATTTTCTTCTTGCTGCAAAATGAAAATTAATATCATAATTTATATCAGAAAAATGTATATATTAAGATTTAATGGAGACAAAAATAACTAACCATTTTTTTTGACAAGCGATGAAAAGATCGAGAATCCGCGTGATGGTGTATCGTTAAATTTGATCTATTTGCTTTGTTTACTGCACTCCATTTCTAAAAAAAAGTATTATAATTTTTATTTAATACATCTATTATATATTATTAAAAAAAGATGGTAGCGAAATTACCTGATAAGTAGAATCTTCAAACAGATCACAAACTTTCTCTCATTCGTTTGGTGGCATTGCTTGGAATGGATTTTGACGTGCCTCTATTGTAGTATTGAACTTCTAATAGTGTGCATGGCATCGACCTTTGTACCTCCGGAATGCATTCGACATCAGTTCCTCAATCGTTAGTCGATCGTCTCACCGACCAAAATTTAGCTCAAACTCGTCTTTCAAAGAATTATAAACAATTAGTCTAATTTCAAACATTATTTAAATAAAAATATTATACAAAGTAACTTATTACCAAACAACGATTTTTGATGTGGTCTTTCACATCTTGGGGAACTTTAGCCCAGGAGGATGTAGCCATCAGTGCATACGTGCTAGTAAGTGTACCAACATAGGAAGCAAGCCAAGTTGCCGAATCCCCAGAGCCACCGGTGTGATAATCAAATATATCAACTTTAATTTTACCCACTTTCCATACTTTTTCTATGCAGACACCCCTCGTAATGCCTCTAACTCGGCGCTGGTTTACAACAGTTATATATACAAAAATTAAAACATATATTTTAATTAAATTAATTTTATTTGAAAGATATACAGTGATAAAATACCTTGTTTTGGTTTTGGTGATGATGGCCCACCATTGTTGGCAGGTGAAGCACACGGGGATTCGGGGATGCCTCACGTGTTCTTTTGCGTTTAGGAGGCATATCTGTTTGAAANCATTTCTAAAAAAAAGTATTATAATTTTTATTTAATACATCTATTATATATTATTAAAAAAAGATAGTAGCGAAATTACCTGATAAGTAGAATCTTCAAACAGATCACAAACTTTCTCTCATTCGTTTGGTGGCATTGCTTGGAATGGATTTTGACGCGCCTCTATTGTAGTATTGAACTTCTGATAGTGTGCATGGCATCGACCTTTGTACCTCCGGAATGCATTCGACATCAGTTCCTCAATCGTTAGTCGATCCTCTCACCGACCAAAATTTAGCTCAAACTCGTCTTTCAAAGAATTATAAACAATTAGTATAATTTCAAACATTATTTAAATAAAAATATTATACAAAGTAACTTATTACCAAACAACAATTTTTGATGTGGTCTTTCACATCTTGGGGAACTTTAGCCCAAGATGATGTAGCCATCGGTGCATACGTGCTAGTAAGTGTACCAACATAGGAAGCAAGCCAAGTTGCTGAATCCTCAGAGCCACCGGTGTGATCATCAAATATATCAACTTTAATTTTACCCACTTTCCATACTTTTTCTATGCAGACACCCCTCGTAATGCCTCTAACTCGGCGCTGGTTTACAACAGTTATATATACAAAAATTAAAACATATATTTTAATTAAATTAATTTTATTTGAAAGATATACAGTGATAAAATACCTTGTTTTGGTTCTGGTGATGATGGCCCACCATTGTTGGCAGGTGAAGCACACGGGGATTCGGGGATGCCTCACGTGTTCTTTTGCGTTTAGGAGGCATATCTGTTTGAAATTATAATAAATTATTATTCGAACAAGATACATGAAATATTTTTATAAGAATTATACCTACACAAATATCTGTTTGAAAATTATTTGGTATCAATTTTGCTGGACCAATCGCTCTCATCCTCAGTAGACACTTCAGTTGATTCATGTTCTTCCGACATGTCACCTTCAATTACTTCGGGTTGAACATCTTCTCTGCGCAATGGGACCATGTCATAATGGCTTAGATCAATAAATAGATTGATGCCTGATTCATTTTCTTGATATGCTTCTTCATGGTCTGGACTATCAACTTCTTCATGTGGTTTGTCTGCCTCTGGAATATAATCATATAAATTTCTTGGTGCAAACTTCTCAACTATTCGCCATGGATTTCTGAACTCTGGATCATCTAAATAAAAAACTTGATTTGCTTGGCATGCGAGAACTGGATCGTCCTCATACCATTTGTGAGATGTTTTGACACTTACAAAATATTCATCCTTACGCACTCCCAACCTAGGATTTGAGACATCCCACTAATTACATTTAAATAATCAGACCATATATCCCCCACATACTTTAATGTTATGATATCTTCCACAATTCCGTAAAAATCGATATTATCATCCCCATGGCTTCATTCGACAACAACCCCACAATTTTGAGTTTTCCTATATCGTTCTCTGTATGCTGTGTGAAATCTATATTCACGCACCAACCATCATGAATATTGGATAGCCCGCTTAGACGGACCACATGCCAAAGCATATACTTCTGGTGAGATTTCACCTGAATGTTCATTATATTTCGATGTAACCTACATAAATAAATTTTATTCTACTTATATCAATATCAAATATGGTGACACCTACAAATTGTATAAAGTTTAAAATAGTTGTGTATAATTTTTTTACGAATAATACCGTATGTTCAAACCATGCGGCAAATTCTTCTTCGTGCATCTTTTCTATGTCAGTCACACCATTCGTGTGAACTAGTTGTATATGTTCGCTGCATATGTTAATGTGAGTTATTAATTTGTATCAATATATACTATATTATTATAAATGCATTTAATACTACTAGTAAATTAGATGATCATCACTAACCTCAAATATTGTTCAATCTCTTCAGAATTATTTAAGACATACCATCGAGTTCTTTCAAACTCTCGCCCACATAGGTCATAGCCCCCTTGTGCACCTATAGGACTTACTTTCTGGGAAAACACGATAAATGCTGACAAAACCCCCATTTGTCCACCTTCATAATTTCGAGATGGTCTCGTAAATCTAGTATCAACCCCACGGAAATACATTGAACAAAATGTATGCCACTCATTATGAATATATGACTCTGCGATCGATCCTTTCGGATGAGCTTTATTCCCCACAAATTGCTTAAGTTTTCTAAAAAACCGTTCAATATGATACATCTATCTATATTGAATGGGGCTAGCAACTAAAGCCTCACGAGGGAGATGTACAGCCAAATAAACCATTACATCAAAGAATGAAGGCAGGTACAAACTCTCCAATTTACACAATATCAATGCAATGTCAGCTTCCATTTTTAATAAGGCATCAATTTTCAACGTTCTATTGCAAATATTTCTGAAAAATCGCCCTAATTCTGTGATAGTTGTACGAACATCTGGAGTAAGCTTTCCGAGCACACCAACTGGAAACAATCGTTGTAAAAATATATGGCAGTCGTGACTTTTTAGACCAGTTATCTTCCAATCATGAGGTCGGACACATCTTGACATGTTCGAAGCATAACCATTGGGTAATTTAATTGTCATGAACCAATCACAGAATTTCTTTCTCTCATCACTTGAAAGTGTATACTATCCAAGGAGCATATAAACTGATGACCCAGTATCTTGCAAATGCAACTCCGATCTGATTCCCAACTCTTTCAAATCTTTTCGAGAGTTGACTGTATCTTTTGTTTTCCCTTGTATTGACATCAGGGTACCCAAAATATTCTCACATAAATTTTTTTCAATGTGCATTACGTCTAGATTGTGACGCAGTGTTAAGGTAGACCAGTATGGCAACTAAAAAAAATACTTTTTTTGGTCCAATTCAATTTTACTGCTTGTCTTTTCCTTTTTCGGCATCTTGCATTCTTTCCAAATCTGTTGTCTGGAACATCTGCCAATTGAGTGAGAATATCACTACTAGAATACTCTGGCGGTGATGACCTATGCTCAACCCTTCCATCAAACATTACTCTATTTGAACGCCATCTATGATCATGAGGTAGATATCGACACTGTCCTATGAAACATAATTTCCGGCCATTCATTAACCACTGAGACTGTGTATCTTTGTTACAAACAGAACAAGCCATTTTTCCCTTTGTGCTCCACCCAGACAAGTTCCTGTATGCCGAAAAATCATTTATTGTCCAAAGTACTGCAGCATGCATCTTGAATTCATGCGAAGTGGCCACATCATATATATTGACACCATGTTCCCACAACTCTTTCAACTTTGCCATCATTGGCTGCAAATATACGTCTATTTCATTTCCTGGTGACCTTGGCCCTGGGATCAATAGAGTAATCATAAAATAAGGATCCTTCATACACTTCCATGGTGGCAAATTATAAGGCATTACTATGACAGGCCAAGTGCTATGAGAAGTGTTCATGTTGCCAAATGGATTAAAGCCATCAGTTGCTAAACCAAAACGTACATTGCGAGGTTTTTCGGCAAACCATAGATACTCGTCATCAAATTTCTTCCATTATAAGGAATCTGCAGGATGAGTAAAGAATTGATTATTTTGAACTCTTTCTGTGTGATGCCAAGTCATATCTTTCGCAGTCATCCGGGAAGTAAATAATCTTTGAAGTCGAGGAATAAGCGGAAAATGTCTTAGCACTTTATGGGGTACATTACGCTTATCTGATATCCATCTTGACTCATGACACACCGGACATGATTCACATTTTGCATATTGCTTCCAGAAGAGAACACAATCATTCTTACATGCCTGGATGATATTATATTCAAATCCTAACCCTCGCTTCAATTTCTTCGCTTCATAAAATTTTTGAGGTACTACGTTATCCTCTGGCAGAGTCTCTTTAAATAATTCAAGCAGCATATCGATAGCCTTTGCAGAAATATGACAAATAGACTTAATATGGAGCAACCTGACAGTGAATGACAACTTGCTATGACGTTTGCACCCTTCATACAATTCTCGTTGTGCATCCTCCCACAGTGATCCAAAGTCTTCATTTCTCTCAAATGATTATGTAGATGTTCCTTCTCCAACCCTGGCACCAAATATGTCTGCACCAAGATCCCCTAACATTTCAGTCATATCTTCTCCATTATCATAACTATCATCAGAAACATCAACATTTATGTCCTCCATTTCGATCTCGTTACATTTATCCATCTGGTTGAGATGACTGCCAAATCTAACTCCTTGGGGAAATGGTTCTCCATGTAAAACCCAATGTGAATATTTAGAATCAATTCCATTTACGAATAAATGATCCTCCACAGCCATCATATTATATGAACTAAGGTTTTTGTACTTCTTGCATGTGCATCTTATAAATCCTCGACTATCAACACTCTCACAAGCAAATTCTAAGAAAGACTTTACCCCTTGTGCATATTGCTTATAGTCTCGACCAAGTCTATCTCTCAACAACATCCAACTCTTATCTATCTATAAAAAAAACCCAAATCATGGGATAAACACTTTCAATAAACTATTACAATACACGTATTTAATTACCCTGTACTTTTAAGGTAGTTGGTCCTATCCCATTCGAGAGACTATCATCTATATCGCATATATACTCAGTCAAAAACTCGTATGTTAGTAAAAATTTCGGTAACATTTCCCTACAATTCTCCAAGTATGCTAGTCACGATAAGTCGTCGACCTTATTAATGGGCCGAGAAACTTATGAACTACATACTCGAAGAATGTAGGAAAATGCTAAACCAAAATTTAAATTGACTAACACAAGAGTTTTAACTAAATATATATGCCATATAGATGATAAAATTCCAAATTGTCCACTTTGGACAATTCAGGAGTTATACCCAAACATTTTTTAAGAGAATATTTGGTCACAACTCTCGAACGGGTCTAAGGTTTAACTGCATGTAAAATAACTACAAAATCCAAACGCTCAGTAGTAAACATAACAAGCATACATCACAAATACATGGGAAGATTACATTACAAATATACATGATGGGCCCTTAAAGATTTTGAAATATTTAATACTTGAGTACTTAAATATTTTCAAATATTTAATTATAATTTTTTAATTAAATATCTTATTATTATATTTTAAGTATTAAGCTATTTAATTAGAGTACTTAGATATAATTAATTATACATTATGTATTAATCATCTTAATACTTGAGTACTTAAATATTTTCAAATATTTAATTATAATTTTTTAATTAAATATATTATTATTATATTTGGAGTATTAAGCTATTTAATTAGAGTACTTAGATATAATTAATTATACATTATGTATTAATCATCTTAATACTTGAGTACTTAAATATTTTCAAATATTTAATTATAATTTTTTAATTAATATCTTATTATTATATTTGGAGTATTAAGTTATTTAATTAGAGTACTTAAATATAATTAATTATACCTTATGTATTAATCATCTTAATACTTGAGTACTTAAATATTTTCAAATATTTAATTATAATTTTTTAATTAAATATCTTATTATTATATTTGGAGTATTAAGCTATTTAATTAGAACTACATTATAAATATTTAATTGATATTGTTCAAACAAACATTCTATAAGTTCGAACAAAATGCTGGTCAAGTTAGATTCTGTTCAAACGGATGAAAATAAATTCGAACGGTATTCAGAGCGTTCAAATTAAACCAAGCCAGAAACCAGTCACGAAACAGAGCAAAAAACTGAACCACAAAACACAATTTTCACATTCATGATGCCATATTTCAATACAACACATTGAAAACTATATAATTATCCCTAAATATGATTATTAAACAACTTAGAAAACTAAGAAAACTTACCTCTTGTACTAGTAATCCAATAAAAATATCAATCCACAATACCTATATTTGCATAAAACACATTAAACTGCTGTTCTATCCCAACAAATAAATGTAACAAATATTAAGATACTTGTAAACAAAAATCGGAATGAAAAATAACAAAAAAAAAACATATTACCTCTTCTCCTTCTCCTTTCTCTCTCAAGAATCTCTTATCTCTCAATGCTTTCAAGCTCTCTCTCTCCACAACACTCTCTCAAAGCCTCTGACATGCTCTCTTTCCCTTTCTCAAATTTCAATCCGAGTGAAAACGAAGTGAAAGTATCAGATTAATAATATGTGCATTTCCGTTTGAACTAATTTTTTAGAAGTTCGAACGCGAAAATCCAAAAACCGTGAATTTTTCCCACAATATTTTCCAGTTCGAATTAATATTTTGGCAGTTCGAACAAAAAAAAAAGGAATATTCTCCAGCATATACCGATAATTTGGCGCGAATTTTCCCTCCAAACAAAAACAATTCGTTTGAACATGAATTATCTTTATTCGAACTATTTTATATTCGTTCGAGCAGATAATTATAGAAATATATAACTATACACATAATACACCCAATATTATTATGTGTATATGTAAAAATTATATACACTATATAATATTAAGTGTCACTAATAGCATAATACTAAGTTTCTTATCAATCTATAATATTAAGTATTTAAAATAGTATAATATTTTATTTACAATCACTAATAGTGTTATACTTATAGTTAGTATCACTATAAGTATAATACTAAGTATCACTAATAGTATAATACTAAGTGATATTAAAGTATAGATAGCATAAAAATATGAAAACTAATAGTACTGTAATACTTTATAATATAGTCTAAGTACTTGGTTTATTACTAATATACAAACTAAATATATTAGAAATATGTATTTTATACTTATATTTAATGCAATGTTTTACTATATACTTAGTATATTACTTTATAATGCAATGCTTTACACAATACTATTTTATACTCATCTAATGCATAATATATATACTATTACATATATATATATA